>JAJOOR010015056.1:0-24102 GCA_036250505.1 Solanum acaule
TTCGTTCCCCTCTCTCCCCTCTCTCCCCTCTCCCAGATCTCGCTCGCCACTCTCCCAGATCTCGCTCGCTCACTCACCTCTCTCACTTTATACAAAAATGCAAATGTATAAAATGCGTTTGTATTTGTATAAAGCGAGATAAAATTGTATATATACATATATTTTCGTTCCCCTCTCTCCCCTCTCCCAGATCTTGCTCGCCACTCTCCCAGATCTCGCTCGCTCACTCGCCTCTCTCACTTTATACAAAAACGCAAATGTATAAATTGCGCTTCTGTTTGTATAAAGCGAGAGAAAATTGTATATACACATGCAAATACATATATCTTCGTCCTATACACTTATAATTATACAATACAAATATTTCCCTGCCCAGTTTTCTTTTGCCTTTCTCTCTTTCTCGTTTTATACATACACAGATTATACATTTTTGTTTGTATACAATTGCTTTCTTTTGTATATGTATAGCGAATTATACAATTGCCTTCTTTGTATATGTATAGCGAATTATACAACTGTTTTTTTTGTATATGTATAGCGAATTATACATATATATGTTTGCTATGGAGCGCAATTATGCAAACTTTGCTATAGCATACAAATATGAATTTTGTGTTTGCTATATGTGAAAGTTGCTCATAAATGAATGGATTATTAACCCGTTCAAACTTAAATACATTAGGCAATTTGAGTTTGATTTTCCCAAACATAGTTATAACGAGATTTGACCGTAGTGTTCTAAATTCTAGAAATTCTTATTTTTAGGAGGTAATTTACAAAATTTATTAGGTACTCTATCGATGATACTTATCTATTTATATTTTAAAAAGAAAATTGGGGGCATGATGCGGAAAAATGGGAAAGAAAGATTATAAATTGGAAAATTGAACTATATAGTGTTTAGAGCCGTCAAAAAGGGTTGGCCCAACCCCACCCGGCCCAAGCCTCGAGGGCCAAGGAATTTGAAGGGCTAGGGCGGGCTGGCTCTTCATTTGGAAGGGCATGAAAATCTCAACTCAGCCTAACCCTAGAAGGACCGAGGGTTGGGGTGGGCTAGCCCTTCTTCTTCTTTTTTTTTCAAACTTATAATTCTATAACATCAAGAAAATGAGAAGATTTTCAAATCAAATATGGCAAACAATGGTGTTGTTTCAATAACACTAGCAAAAAATCTAGTATAATTAGCAGTATTTCACATACCAGATACGTGAGCGAGATAAGAGAGTGACAAGCCAGATGTGAGTGAAGTGAGGGTGCGAGATTTGTCTATGTATCCTATAGATACATGCAAATCTACTTGGATAAAGTGTATCTAGAACAAATTAACCTAATTTTGAGTCCATTTATTCCGAGATACATGTATCTGGACGTACCAAAATATGGTAAAATTCATAATATAACAACATAGTGTGTATTTAAATAATTAGATTATATACTAGTGAGATTATTATAAGTTATCTTTAAATAAAAGTTTTGGCCTATGGGCTGACCGACCCCAATCAAGTCTCAAGGGACAAGGGCTTATATGGACCGGGCTTATAAGCCCTAATTTTAAATGAGCTTGAAAAATTATATCTCAACCCTACCCTAATAACGGGTTGGATTGGGCCGATCCCATTGGCTAAGCCCATTTTAACAGCACTAATAGTGTTTATAGTTCCAGCCACATTGTTTAGTATTCAGTTATATTTCACACATAATAATATTATTAAATATAGTTAAATTTCTAATGGAATTCAAACGACTCAGTTAATTGATTTGTCTACTATACAGTTAAAATACAAGGTTCGCTCAACTAATAATTAGATCGTATAATATATGAACCAGTCCTTTAATTTTACCACAATTGATATCTATGTCCTTTAACTTTATGTGTATATAATTGGATATTTAAATTTATATAAAGTTGAATAGCTAAACACACACATATTACATGGCATAATGCAAGTAGGACACCATGTGGGATATGTAAATTGTCACGTAGGAGGTATGCGTTTACTTGTTCAACGTTATATTAGTTTAAGTTCTTAATTATCACTACATCAAAAATGATCGTTAGCGGCAATTAATTAACGGCAATAGCTCAATTGCCGCTAAATATGTATTTTTAGCGGCAATTAGCACTCTTTGTATATGTCCCTAAAGTCTTTAGCGACATTGGATCTAATGTCACTTAACTAATAGCGGTAAAGACTTTAGTACTTTTTATTAATGTGTATTTATTACTCCTAAAAGTTGTTTTTGTTATAGTGTATGCACACTCAAAATTTGAAGGAATACATATCAGATAAGACCAAATTAAAAGACATGTTTATGTACACCTAATTAGAATCGGGTATCAATTACGCCCACCCGGACATTGATTGGGCGGTTGCCCCCCAAAAAAACAGTAGTGTATGAGTAAACTTTTTCTTGTTAGCGTCATGCTCAAATGTCACGTTTATGACGTCAAAATCTAGTCCCAAGTAGCTAGTATTATTACTTGGATAATAAAATTAACAAAAAAGTTAGGATTTTTATTTTTCATAAGTTGTGTGGTTTCCTTTTCAATTGCCTCTACAATCACCAATAAAATGGACCATTCCTCCCCAACACACAAGCCATCATCACATCTCTTATCCAAACCAACGAAATCGATCAACTAAGTAAAATGGTGAAAGAACATCTTGAGCAAGGCAAAGAATTTGCGGTCCAACTTCAAAGTCTACTTCAACAGCCTTTTGCACATCAGAATAAATCAGTCTCACCTCATGACCTTATACTTAAAATCTTGACTTGTTTCACTAAGGCTCTCTCTAGCGTAACTGGTTCCAAAGATTTTAGCAGCGAGTTTAGGTTGAAGGACAAGCAAGTCGTGAAGAATCGACGAGGTTGCTATGGGAGAAAAAGGTGAGATATAATGAATTTAGAGTTCAAATGCTAATACGTTTACACAATCAAATCATCTATGATTTGTTTGCAAATAGTTTTTTTTAATTTATTAGCGTTAATTGCTAATGAATAAAATAAAAAACTACATAGTATAATAGGTTGTTCAAAATTTATTACACTATTAATACTTATAACTTAGATAATTGGTTTAATTACTGATAATATAAAACTTATTGTACATCCTTGATCTACATACGTACTTATACCTTTGCTAGAGAATCAGAAATAGTTGCCAGAAAATTAAATAATAATCTAATCGGTATAGTTTATAGTTTTAGTGTATATTATTTAAACTCAACTATAATATAAGATTAATGATAATCAAGCTATTAAAAGCTTAAGTACTCACCATATAGTGTTTGTTGAAGGCTTTTAGATTCACCCATTATTAATCGCTAAAAGAAACCACTGCTGAATTTCTACTTTAGGTCAAGTATACTTCAATAGGATGTCAATTAATATTTGATCACATCGTTATGAAATTATACTGTATAGATGAATAAAAATGTATGTATAGATATCATAAGTTGAATGTTCTTAGTTTATTAATTTCTCCGTCTCAAAATAATTGTCATTTTAGCAACCAAAAAAAAAATGTTTCAAAATAAGTGTCGTCTTAGAAATTCAAAACAAAAAAAATACATTTTTTCAACTATACCCTTATATTAAAGAACTACTTCTTTTTAATAGTGCATAATTATCAAGAAACATCTACTCTCACTGTCCCAATTTATGTGACTTACTTTCCTTTTTAATCGGTCCCAAAAAGAATGACACATTTCTATATTAAGTAACAATTTAACTATAAAATGTCTATTTTATCCTTAATGAAATGATTTACAGCCACACAAAATTATATCATTCATTTTGGACCACAAGATTTAAAAGTCTTATTTTCTTTCTTAAACTTCGTGCCGAGTCAAACTACCTCACATAAAATGAGACGGAGAGAGTAATAAAAAGGGGTAACTTAATAAACTATACCTTGTATTTATATATTTTAAATTTTGAACCAAATAATTCATTAGTAAAAATTCTAATTGCATCAATAAGCTATGCAGAAAAGCATTAGATTCATGGACGAGAGAGATTACCACAACGGAAGATGGACATGCATGGAGGAAATACGGACAGAAGGTTATACTTAACTCAAAATATCCAAGGTATACATGTACCTGTTGAATTGTATGATTACCTAATTATTCTTACTATTTAATTATGTGTTCAACATATTTTATGTATGGATCTGATTCTTTTTCTTAGTCAATCATTAAAACCCAAAATCTGTATTATCTAGTTTAATATATATCAATAAACATATTTTTATTTGCTTAATTATATATGTTTTCGATACAACAAAAAGATGGATATGTATATTTTTTACTTTCTACTCTATTAGTTATTAAACATAGTATTACTTTTTTGTTGTTGTGAGGAAAGGTGTTACTATAGGTGCAGTCACAAGTATGATCAAGAGTGCTATGCCACTAAACAAGTTGAGAATTAAAGAGGAGGAGCCAATTATTTATCGAACTACATATTTTGGACGTCACGTTTGTAAACGTCCACAAATTATGATCACCACTTCACGAGAAGAGTCAAAATTACAACATAGTCGTGATAAATTTTGTGCACTAGATTGGCAGGATTTAATTCCTGATTTTTCTCTTGAAGGTGTGGTTTCATCTTATAATGACTTGAATGGTTTGGATATGGACAACGTAGGTGAATTTGGTGATTTTCACTTTGAGGCATTAGAGTTTTCTTGATTAATTGTTTTGTTCCTAATGGCTTAGCTTGTAACTCATGTTTATGTCCCTTTGTTTTGATTCAATGAAGTGAAAGTTCCATAATCACATTTGTTTTTTCATGGTTTTATTTTTTATGATTAATTTACTTGTACAAATTTATAATGCATGAAGGAAAAAGGAGCAATTAATCGTCACAACTGTAACGACCCGAACCTTCGTTAATTAGGAAAAGCAAAAATTCGGGAAAAATTTGGGGCCACTGTCCCGCCAGGGCGGGCCAGAGCCGCTAGGGCGACAGCGCCACAACGGGGTAAGTAGTCGCCAAGGCGGGATAGGCGAGGCAGAATGTAAATAACGCGAATCCTTATTTCCTCCTTCTTCCTAAAATACCTAAATTAGTCGTAAAACACCCTAGAACCACCCAAAAAGCTACTCCAAGCTTAGGAAAGATGGAGAAAGAGATTTCTAGCGAAAGGATGTCGACGGATTGCGGATTTCCGATCAAGATCACCCTTATGAGTTCCGGAAGCAAGAATCAAAGGTCAAATTTCCGTGCAGCTGCTTAGCGCCCAGGTGGGCTAGGTTTTGTGAATTGAGTAGTTATAAATCTGTGTTCACTGCGTAATGTATGTAAATCAATGGTAGGAATTATGCGTAGGCCTTCGCGTACCGGATGAAATACGATTAAACCCTAGGAAGAAGCCTTAAATGATGAACTAGGGTTAAGTAGGGTTGGATTAATGTCTACATGAGATTCTTCGATGAGTAGTTCATTAGGATGGTTGTGATCCTATAATTGTGTGTTGTGGGTTGCTCTTGCTTACTTGTGATACGTGTCTGCATGCGAACGAAGCTTGTTGATCACACCTAATATGAACAAGTATGAATGAAGAACTATATGCTATGAATCATCTTTTGTTGTATGAAGCGATGATATACATTGTGATTGTGATTGTGGATCGGTTGTCACGTTCCGGCATAACTAACTTTGATCGATTGCCACATTTTGGCATAAATATGGGATCGGTTACCATGTTTCGGCAATCTTTAGATCGGGTACCACGTTTTGGTATGCTAACAGATTGAGTTTGGGTTCCCTGAGAGAACCAATGATTTGACATAATTGTGTGCCTTGATGAGTGTGAAATTTTACCTTATTCGTAATGATAATTGATGTTGTATTTATCGGAGTTGTTTTATGGTTATGAGGACTTATGCTTGATTGTTATTATATGTTAAGTAATTTGATATGTACATTGATGTTGGGTGATCCGAAAGGGGAAACATCCAATCGAGATGTGATACGGTAGGTAGGGAGTGAACGTTGCAAGAATTGTTAATGACCAGGTAAAAGGTGTCGTGTGTTGTAATGGCAAGGAGTGGGGGTAGTGTACGTGATGTAAGTGTTTAGGCAGATTCCACTTTGGAAAAAGGGTTTCGTGCGTAGTAGGAAGCTTGATGTAATGTACTATGTGGTCATGTCTGGGTAATATGAAAATGTAGTAAGGGTATGACATGAGCGGTTAGTTGGGACGTTTGTAGTTGTATTTGGGGAATTTTCTATGTGTTAGAATGGTTAAGCTATGATCAAGAACCTAGTAAGTAGGTTGACGGAGAAGGTAGTTTGTAGTAAAAGTACTAGTGTAATTTTGAGGTATTTGAGAAAGGGTAAAGGTGGAGAAGCGAGTGGTCTTGTTGCATGTTCTTATTAGTTGATTTCTTATGTTATGTGGTGGGCGTCGGGTTGACCGATGTTGCCTATCAATACGTGTGTTTTGTACTAATACTACTCTTGCTATGTCTCTTTAACATAGTCTGGATGCAGGTTGGTGATGTTTCATTTGGTGAAGACAAAGAAATCTCTAGCATCTTCTACTTTTCCTTCCGCATGGTGGGAGCTGTGTCATTTGTTATATTGTCAAGTTTGTACTCTTAGTAGCTCCTATACCTGTTTAGACTAGATCCCTGGGGTGTTTATTTCTTACGAGTCTTAATCTTGAGTCGCTTTAAACTCTTGTTTTTACAAAAATGTTATATGAAGTTTCATTTATGTTTGTTTCCGTTAATTTTTCCGCATGTTTAAAGTTTGGGATATGAGGGTTCTCCTACTTAGGTGTTAGAGTGGGTGCCCGTACAGCCCAGTGGATTGGGTCGTGACAACAACTTGCATATACAAGTATCTTTTGAAGGACCCAACTATTAAAATTCTAAGACGAAGTCCATCAAAAATCAATTACTTAATATTTACCTACCCTACCTTACATCACATCACATGGTTACATTACACTTTCTCTTGATTGTATCACTTTATTTGTGTAATAATAATAGTGGTATTGCTTAATTGAAATTCACAGTATCTTTCATGTGGATTGCTCATGTACTAGGTGTCTGATTCTATCAAGATGTCTATATTCTCAACAAATTTATTACTTGTGAGTATAGATTTTGAATTTGAAATTGTACTCCTTTAAAAATAAATTTATCCTAAATACCAAGGTCCAAGATAAAATTTTTTATACTTATTGTTTTAAATTTATATATATATATATATATATATATGGGTTGAATCTAAAAAATTTCGATATCTATTACTCCCTTCATTCCATATTAATTGAATTGTTGAAATATTTTTCATTTTTCAAATTAACTTAATTGTTCAGTTTTTAAGACTACATTTAGTGTGTTCTTCTAACTTTACCCTTCATTAGTTAGTATTGGAATTAGTGATTAATTAATATTTAGTTATTTTAATCATAAATTTGACAATAATTAATAAGGGTAAAAATAAAAAATTATGTTTAATTTATGTCTTAATTTACTTTTTTTAAAGAGTGTGAAACACCTCAAAAATTCAATTAATATGAAATGGATGGAGTACTACAAATATGAACATATTCGATCAATTAAATTGATTTTAAAAAAATAACTGACACCCCTGCACTCAGTGATTGCCTGACCTGAACGACACTGAACATATAGGACTTTATCGATATTTGGAACCCCAAATTAATTATTGGTCCCAACTCCCAAATGGCAATGTTATATATGTACTTTTGCATGTAAGCTTTTGGCTGTAGCACACTGTCTTTTACGCATTATCAGTGCAATGAAAATAGCAGCTAGCTAGCTATAGATGATATATACGACATGATCGATGATGATAGCAAATATATTTCTTCCTCTTGTTTCAATTTATTTGCTTTACTTCTATTTTTTTATTATTGTTTTTCTATAATAAAAAAAAATCTCCTTCTTTTTTGATTATTTTTAACATTTCACTTATCATATATAAGATTTTAAGATTAAATGAATCTTTTGATACGTTCTATATATTTTTAATTTAAGATTATAAATTTTAAAAATCTTTTTATTTTCTTAAACTTCGTGCAAGGATGGAGCCATGTAGACCCCCCCTTTTTTCAGAAAATTAGATTGCCCATGTATGGTAGAAATCATATTGTTACGTATATATAGTAAGATAATGAATCTCTTTCGAATTTTTCATGTGTTTATTTCATATTTTGAATTCATTAATGAAATTCTCTATAACTAACTTCATATCGAACCAAAATTAGATAAATAAATGTGTACGTACTCTCTCCGTTTATTTTTATTTATTATTTTTAACATATAAAAAAAATTATTTATTTTATTCTCAACATTAATTACTTATTTCTCAAATTACTATCTTCTAATACCTACTTACATCCCTTAATTTGACCATTGTATTAAAACAATGTACTCCCACTTTTCATCTCTACTTGTCACATTTCAACTTGTCACATCTATTAGAAATAAATTATTGGCATGACTATTTTACCACACTATCTCTATTAACAGATATTTTATTAGGTTTTCAAAAAGATTTGGAGAATAAATAACTAATGCTAAGAGTAATTTTTTTAATTTTTTTTTGAAATGTTAAAAGTGACATGTAAAAATAAAAAATATTTTTAACATTATCAATAAATAAAAATAAATAAAATATATTTACATTAAATATTATTCTAAAAAACATGTAAATCTAAAATGGACAAATAAAAATAAAGTGAGGGAGTATATCATTGGAAATATTTATTGGTATCTTTAATAGTGCCCTCCCTGTTTCCTCGTACGAAACACTAAAGAGGGACACAATAGCTCTTTTATAAAATCGAAAAAATAAAAAACACTTATAACGAATTTAAATGGTTTTAATTTTGTCTCTTCATTCAGCCAATGGAGAAAAAAAAATTAGCGTATTGAAAATTGCTCAAAATTTATAAACTTCTATGACTATCTATTAAATCAAGCATGCTCCTAATATTATTTTCAAACATAAAATTATTTTTTCATTTTAACATCATAATTATATGACATTTAATTAAACACATGACCTTAATAAAAAAATTATTTATATTTAAAACAGTTTAATTTTATATTTTTTGTTTTATATCTTTAATGAGATAAAAACTCAAAGCGCTATAACAAGTAAAAAAAAAGCCATCTGTAACAATGAGCGTACAAAATTTAATCTTCAGACCATATTATAATTTATTTTTTAAAGAAATTGTTTACATTAAATCTTAAGGTACCACTACGGGAAAACAGGGAATCAATGACGGATAATTTTCTAGCTAAACAGCAAAAATCTTATACTAATTTCATTCAGCTATGAATTAGCAAGGATTAAAAAAAAATCAGTAAATAGCAACTCTCAAGTACTTTACTTCAGTCCCAGTACTGAAAGACGTGACTTCAGGAGTGGATTTCGGAAGGTAAGACTTCGTTTACTTCCTGCAAATTGCTTATGTAAGAACTAGTAAAAAGAAAGGGGTGTTCCATGAAAGCCATAAGCGGAGGCATGAGTGTAGTTATTTATGAATCATTGAAGAAGAAGAAGAAGATGAAGAAGAAGAGGAGTAGAGAGAAGAATGAGGAGAAGAATATTTTGTTACTCAATCAATGTGTAGTTACATTGTAGATCTTCTCTTTATAGTAGTTGTGATAGCTAATCACACTTAGTTATTCTAACCAACTTACAACTAATTGTAACTAACTAACTAACTAACTAATTAATGGAAAGTTAGTTATACAGTAACACTAATTAGGGAACATATACGAAGGACCACTACCTTGTCCTTGTCACTCTCAACACTCCCCCTCAAGCTGGGAAGTGAGAAGATGTTCAGAACTCCTAGCTTGGAGCTGAAATGTTGCAGTTGTACTTTTGTGAGTCCTTTAGTGAGCAGATCAGCTGGTTGATCTTGAGTAGAAATGTACTTGGTAGATACTAACCCCTGAGTGATTTTTTCTCTTATAAAATGGCAATCAATCTCAATGTGTTTGGTCCTCTCATGATAGACTGAATTGGCTGCAAGTTGCATAGCAGTTTTGCTATCAGTGTGTATGCTGATAGGTAGTGAAACTTCAATACTGAGTTCCTCCATTAAACCTTTCAGCCATATAATTTCTGTTACAGAGGTTGCAATACTCATGTATTCAGCTTCAGCTGAACTTCTAGAAACAGTTGTTTATTTCTTTGACTTCCATGAAACTAGAGACCCTCCATACTGCACAAAGTAACCAGTTATTGACCTTCTTGTTAGAGGGCAAGAGGCCCAGTCTGCATCACAATAAGCACTGATAGTGTTCTTTGAGTAGTTGGACAGTAGTAAGCCTTATCCTGGTTGGTTTTTCACATATCTCACAATCCTTAATGTTCCAGTCATATGTGACTTCTTAGGCTGTAGAAATTGACTTAATGTCTGAACTCCATAGGAGATGTCAGGTCTTGTCATGGTTAAATAGAGTAGTTTGCCAACTATCCTCTGATAAGCTCCTTGATCAGCTAAGGGATCATCTTTTGTCATCTGTGTCTCTTTATCATACTGTTTGGTAGTCAATTTTGAGTTGGTCTCAATTGGAGTTCCAGTTGATTTAGCTGCACTTAGACCAGTTTCAGAAATTAATTCTAGTGCATACTTTCTTTGATGCATTAGAATACCTTGCTTTGATCTGGCAAACTCAATACCTAAGAAATACCATAACTCTCCCAAATCTTTCATTTTGAAAGCTTGCTTCAATTGATCGTTTATTTCTTCAATTAGAAATAGATTACTTCTAGTGATCAGCATATCATCCACATAGATGAGAACTAGTACCATGCCTATTGTTGTCTTCTTGATGAATAAAGAGGGATCATATTCACTTTGTTTGAACTCAAATTTCAGTAATGCCTGAGAGTTTTGCATTCCATTGTCTTGGTGCTTGTTTTAGCCCATAGAGGGATTTAGTGAGTCTACACACTTTATTCTCCCCCTGACTCTTAAATCCCTGAGGAAGGTCCATGTAAATCTCATCAGGTAGGTCCCTTTGTAGGAAAGCATTGAACACATCCATTTGATAAATGTGCCATTGCCTTTGAGCTGCAATAGTTAGTACTGTTCTCATAGTCTTGATCATCACCACTGGACTGAATGTCTTATTATAATCAATACATTCCTTTTGGCTATAACCTTTTGCAACTAGCCTTGCCTCATACCTCTCTATTTCCCCTGTGGTCTTATATTTGATCTTATAGATCCATTTGCAACCTATAGGCACCTTTCCCTTTAGAAGAGTAACTACTTCCCATGTATGATTATTTTGTGGTGCATCAATCTCAGATTGCATTGCCTCAACCCACTTAGGATCAGAAACAACTTCTTTGTAGTTTGTAGGTTCTGTATTGACAGGGATCTTAGACAAATATGTTTGATAGGAATGGTTTACCTGGTCATATGACATGTATTTGTCCAAAGAATATGGACTATGTTTAGCATTGACAGATATAAAATATTTCATCCATAGTGGTGGTTTCTTTCCCCTTGCAGATTTCCTATTTTCTTCTTGTATCACCAATGGACCAGGTGCAGGAACCTGATCTCTATTTAGTGCAGGCTTGTTGGTTTCTGCAGATACCTCCTCAGATGAACCTATTCCCTGAGCCTGATCAGCAATGGACAATTGATGTGATGAGTTAGTGACAGAAGTTGGTTGTTCATCATTTAAACTAGTGAATCTGAACAGAGGTGTATGTTGTTGATCTTGTGTTTTGAAAGGAAATATGTCTTCCTTGAATATCACATCTCTGTGTACAAAGAAAACATGAGAAGTTAGATCATATAACAAGTAACCTTTTTGAGTGGTTGCATAGCCTAAATGAACAGCCATTCTGGACCTACTCTTTAGTTTATCAAGTTATTGTATACTTTTAGCAAAACACAAACAACCTAACACTATGATATGTGACATTGTAGGTTTCTTTCTAAATAACTTTGTAAAAGGAGTTTTGTTATTAATAACATGACTAGAAATTCTGTTTATAATATATACTGCAGCTTGAACACATAAACCCCAAAATTTAATAGGAATGTTACCTTGAAATCTAGTAGCTCTTGTAAGCTCAAGAATATGCCTATGTTTCCTTCCAACAATACCATTTTGCTAAGGAGTATAAGCATATGAAGTTTGATGTATAATACCTAAAGAAGTAAACATGGCTGAACATACATTATTCAAGAATTCTATACCATTATCAGTTCTTATTCACTTAATAGTTTTATCAAATTATGTTTTAACATGGATTAGGAATTGATGAATAATGGTACTCATATCAGATTTTAGTTTTAACAGAAAAATCCATGTATATCTAGACATGTCATCTACCACAGTAAGAAAGTATTTGTTTCCATCATGAGTGGAGGTTTTATAAGGACCCCATAGATCCATGTGAACTAAATCAAAACATGCAGAACTTTTAGAGGTGCTAACTGTGAAAGGTATCCTTGTTTGCTTAGCACAAGGACAAATAGTACATTTATTAAGAGTCTCATTTAAACTACTTAAATCTGATGACAACATTTTCTTTAACACTGAACAAGATACATGCCCACATCTTTTATGCCACAAGTCTATATCTAGTTTAGAATCTACTCTTAGTAATGGAATAGAACAACTAGCTGCAATATTGACATCTCTTGAAGTTATATTGCTTGACAGTATGTATAGACCACCATCTTCTTTACCAATCATCTTCACCTTCCCATGTGAGAGATCCTGAAATATACAGAAGTTAGGGAAAAAAGTAGCAGAACAGTATAGTTCCTTAGTGAGTTTAGATACTGATAATAGGTTAAATTGAAATTGTGGTACTTGGAAAACTCCAGTGACCACATCATTGTTAGGTAGGACATTTGAGCCAATAAACTCAACGAAGGAAACATCCCCATTGGGTAGATGGACTTTGTTTGGCTTATCAACTTTGCAAATAGTGGATTTGGTTAAAGAGCTCAGGTCTGCCACCATGTGATTAGTAGCACTTGTATCAATAATCCAATAAGGAGTTTACCTAAGCCATTACCTACTACATTAGCTGAATAAACTTGTTCTGGAGCTTTGTTTAGAAACTTGAGCAATTGTTGATATTGATCATTTGATAGATGACAAGGTTCTAACTGATTGTTCCCTTCATTTGAAGTCTGCCCATAGTCACTTGCAGTGAACTGAGTAGAATGACCGGTAGTCAGATGTTTGTGAGGAACCTGTTTTTTTTCTAATCTTTAATTTCTAATTTAGTTTTTGAGTTGCTAAAAAGTTAAAAGCCCCGTCTCTAATAATCTATGTTAAGTGGAAGTAAAACTGAAATGCACAAATTGTGAACTATATTAATTAACACCCTCTTCTTTTTTTAACCCCAAATGAAACCCCATCTTCAATATCGAGTTAAAATTCCTAGGGATTGACTCTTCAAAGTTTCACTCAAACGTCATAGAATCTAAATTTCTCTCTCAAAGGCCATAGACTCGAAAATGGTTGGAGATACGACATTTACAAACTGGTTATGAAGAATCGTCTATTGATGAGTCCACAAATTAGACTCATTTAGGGATATATTTTAATAGAAATTGTGTCCTCAGATGCTTATTTTTTCTCAATATCTGATGAAAACCTTAAGTTTCAGGAATTTGAAGTTTAAAGGAAAGCATGGACACTACTTCGCAAAAAGGAACGAAAAGGCTGAAAAGAACGAGAAAATGAAGGACTGAGGATCACCGAGTCCACTTGGCGAATCGCCGAAGGGTCTCACTTCACCTTTTGTTCTAGTGTGCTGAGCCCTGAAGGAGAGGATCAAGTCGGCGGAAAAAGGGGGCAGTCGGCGCATCGCTGAGGAGTTTCGTGAAGTAGTACTATGTCGCCCAATGACCCAGAGCACGACAATGCCGAATGATGGTGCAAGGCGGCGATGAAGTACACCAAAGGGAGAATCGCTGAGTTGATCGGCGATTTTGACTAATGTCGCCAAACGATCCGCCGTAGCATAAATTTTTGAAAACTATAAATAATCGTTGAGAGTTATAGCTTAGTATGAGTTTTTGTAAGAGTTTTTGGTATCAATTTTAGTAGTATCATTGGACAATACAATTTTAGTACTTTTTACTTTACTCTCAAGTTTGGAGAGAGTTTTGGGAAACTTGAAGAAAGGAATTCATCTTCCCCAAGTTGGAAGTGGGTCTTCTCTATTCTTCTTCCTTTACTTAAATCAAGGTTTAATTTCTTATACCCATCTGATTTCACTATCATTTTAGGTGTATTTTGTTATTTCTTGATGTGTGGCTAAAAACCCCCATTCTTGGGATGTGATATAGCAAATATGTGTTGATATTATTGTTGGGTCTTTCTTGCTGATAGGTTAGATGTATTTTAATGGTAATTTCACCTAGTGGTTGTGGTTTAATTTAATGGGTTTGTAGTTACAAATACAAAGCCACCCATGTGTTTTCGGCTTGCCCGAGAGGGAGGTCGCGAAACCAAGACCACTAGATTGATGGCCTAAGGAGTGGAACATGAGGTTCAACCCGAGAAGGTGAGCCCTAGTCCCATATCCTAACACTCAGCTCGAGAGAGTGAGTGGGGTAAGGCGTAGGCTGGTCTTCATGCGGCAAATGGGTGTCCGAGAGGAACGCATTTGAAACGGGGTAAGTTGCTCGAGAGGGAACTTATTTCCATCTAAAGCTTAGCCTAGTCACTATTATCTTGCAAATTTCCTATCAAAAGCACATACCCAACTATTTATCTCAACTTGTATTGCGGTCACACCCCAAGAACTCTTCCCCATACTTGATTTTCTTATTATTTTTGTTGTTTTTGCTATACTTGTGACAAAACCCCCAAATTGATATTTGACACTTTTGTTTCCCCCTTTAATTTACAATATTTTTAATCGTTAATGTCTTTAGCTACGACTAGTTAGAACTAGATTTTATTTCTCTATTAATTGTCAAAATCACTCCCTTGGGACACGACCCCAACCCTTGGTTGGGTTACTATATTATCGACGATCGTAGACACTTGAACCGTAGGTTAGTGTCATTGGTCACGATAAACATCAAAATGGCGTCGCTGCCGGGGAGTGATGTAACTTGAGAATTTTTAGTTTAGTAAAATTTTCGTTCTTCTTAATTATAGTTTACTTACCTACTTTTCAGTTTTGTTTTGAGCATTTGTGTAAACATTTTAGAAAGCATGAGTGTAAACGACAGTAATGGTAGCTAGGTGGGCCACCAAGATGACATCGGTAACCTCAACGATGTCCAAGAGCCAAATGTCAATGACCCCTATCTCATGGGAGGCGTTGGAGCTATCCGCCAACCCCAGCTGAGGGGAATGCAATGTTCCATATAGCAAGCACTATGTTGTTGCTCTTGCAACTTAAAGGACTCTTCAGCAGATTAGCTCATGAAGATCCCCATGAGCATCTTTAAAACTTCGTAGACGTTTGTGGGCTTTTCTTTTTAAAGAACATATCTCAAGAGTCAGTCAGGCTGCGATTATTCCCATTTTCTCTGATAAGGGAAGTTTGCAAGTGGTTAGCTGAGTTACCACAAAATTCGATCACTTCATGGGAGGAACTAGTCACCGCATTTAATGTGCGATTTTTCCCTCTCTCGAAGATGATGACTATTCGGGATAACATCCAAAGCTTCAAGTGTCTGAATGGAGAGCCTCTACATGAAACTTGGCTTCGATTTAAAAAATTGGTGCTGCAATGCCCAACCCATGGTATTCCTGATAACGTGCTTCTTCAATACTTCTACCGGAGTCTAGACTCGGTAAACAAGGGTGTCGCTGACCAACTCTCACCCGAAGGTTTAATGCAGTAGCCGTACGTGGTAGAAGCCCAGCTTTTAGATGGCATGATAACTATTAACAAAGCGTGGTACACTCGTGAGGACCAGGTCTCCCCTGTCACCTTCAAGTTATCTAAGGAGCAGATTGAAAAAGACAATGAGAGAGACCAAAACATGGCCAAGATTATGACACAGCTTGATATTCTATCTAAGAATGTCATGGGGGCTGGTACTCATGGTGTCAATGTTGTGGGGGTTGGAAGCACGAATCCTGAAGAGCTGAAGTTTGAAGCTCTGTATAGTGAGAAGGTAAACTTTCTAGCAAACCAAGTCGGTGGTTATCGTTCAAACTACCCGAGGTAGGATGGTAACCAAGCTTGGGATAGAGACAAAGGATGGAAAGATCGAGACCGCAAATGGAGGAATCGAAATCCAAATTGGAAGGATGGGGAAAATGATAGATATGTGCCTCCCCACGAGCGGCAAAAGCTCAAGGATTTAGAAGGTGGTAGGTCCGAGGATATGCTCTCGCGTATTCTAAACAAAGTTGAAGGGTCAGACAAAATGCTAAAAGGCATGAAAGAAGATATGTCTACCCTTAACCAGATTGACACCTCTCATTCAGTTTTAATCATACAGTTAGAGACCCATATGGGTCATATCTCATCTCATCTTAATCCGAGACAACAAGGGGGTTTGCCTAGTGATACTATGGCTAACCCCATGAGTGAGGTTTAAAGGTTGACATATGTTATGCCACGACGTTAACTAAGGCGTTGTTTGGAGGCAACCCAAAACCCCTTAATTGCTTTTGTTATCTTGATAAAATAATAGTGTGTTATTTGTACAGATTGATTGAGAAAAGTGCTTGAAGAGATGAATGGAGGTGAGCAACATTTCTGCTTGGCGGATCACCGACATGTTAGGCGTAACCAATCATTCTCGGCAGAGGGTGAATTTCGTCGGTGCATCGCCAACGCAACGCACACATGAACTGGAAACTCTGTTACATTCGGCGAGAAAATTAGATATTTAGCGCTTCGCCAAGTGATTGGGCGAGATCGACTGACATCGCCGAATGAGCAAAAACTGGACGGTCACAAGCCACAAGTTTAAAAGTTCTATTTCATTCACTTTCTTTCACTTTGTCCCTTTAACAAACTCACACTCGCACCATAGTAGTTACGTTTCTTGCACACTTAAAGTATTTTAAGTGTGGAATTGTGCTCGGATCTAAATCGCATTGCTACCTAGCACGTCAGTAATATCTAATTCGGCATCAAAGGTTGGTAATCGAACCCCTCAGTTATTTTATCAAAACTTGTACTCATCTGCATAATGATTGATAGTATAAAATCTCTGCTGAATCGATGGAATTGCGCTGCATTATCAAGTATTATCTGGTAATATTTGCAAAAAATAGTGGGATCCCACTTGACTGTGCTTTTGAATTAAATTATTTTGCAATGGGAGTGCTTTAATTGTGTTGGGTCTTCATTGAATTTGTGTTGTACAACCTTACATTGCATTATCAGGGGTTGCGGGGTTGGATTCGAAAGAAATGGGTTGAAAATAGACACGTGGGGTAGTTGGGCAAGTCAAATTAATCTCATCGAACTGCTCGGCGGTTTACCTAACATCCCCATTTCACCTTTAACTGCTTGATTGATTTGTTGCTTTCGGCGGATGTTGTTGTCGCCAAGCACACTGAGCGACTCATCGGAAACCTCTTTTTTTAGCCCTTTGTCTGCACCCTTGTTCCATCTATGCATTATTTTCAGCGAACTGACTAATTGGATGCGCAATTCACCAACTGTTTTGGTGAAGTAATTCTGCACCCAGGACTTCTCTGCCCCATGTTTAAAGTATATCTAATTTTGTCTCGAAGTCTTTTACAGAAATGGCTAGACCTAAGGTCGCAGGGAGAGAGGTGCCACCCAGACATGTAAGAGCACGAGATTTGAAAAGAGACGAGAAGATAGCAAAGCTGGCAAAAGAGAGGAGAGAAAGTAAGAAATTGAGCTCCAACAGAAGGACTCCCATTGACCCCATTATTCCTTCATGGAAACGTGGCATTTACACAACTATAAACTCTTTCTTAGCGAGCCATGACGTGGACATGATGGGTGCTGCTAACATCACTACAGAAGCTAGGACAAATGAACACAATGAGACCCAGAATGACAATTCGGGGACCATTGTCGAATTTAAGGCTAATGCATGAAGCAACAATGCCCCTACAGATGGAGAGACTGCATAGACAGGATCCCCTCTTTACCTCCCTCTCTATCTTAATTATATTTACTTTTGGATACTTTCATTTGCATATGAAGACAAACATTTTTTATTTGTGGTGGGGTGAAGCTCACATTTGTGTGTTATTTACTACTTGTGTTTTGTGTATATTTAGGCTGTTCTGTTTAAATTTGTTTTTATATACTGCCTTTCGTGGATGATTGAGCTCATAGTTCCTTTTTGGTTTTTAATTATAAAAATGATTTTGACCCTTCCAAAAAATTAAATTTTGCCACCTCTCGTGGGATGAAAGTGGTTGTTCTTTTGCAAAAATTTAAGTCTCAATTCCGATCAATACTGATGACTTGAATAGTGCTCTCAATTGAACGAACATGAATGTACGGCTATGACGAAACCAAATGAAGTTGCATAGACAATATGTGAACTCTTTGCATCTTGTTGTGATTAGCCATTTATCGAATTGATTCTCTTGTAATAACCATTGCACACTAGCGAAAGTGTGTAGTCTTGTTTGATTTAAGTGTCGATGCCTTGTGTGATTAGCTTACGTTGAACCATGCATGAATAAACCCAGAATTTACCCTGTTAGTCTGATTGATTTAGAAAGGTGTCCTCTTGATATGATCTTAGGCAACTTTGAAGAGTGTGAGGCAAATTTAACATATACTTCTTTTGTGGCCTACCCGTGAGCGTGTGAAACTCTTTTGAACACCCCTTGACCCTTACTTTTGTTTTGAAGAACCTTGATGAACCCTAGACCTTACTTAACCACTACCTATAATCCTCTTGAGTTGTGAATTAGTGAATCCAACTTAGGCCAAAATCCTAAGTTGGGGGTGTGGTGAAAAGAAAAAGGAGAAGTTAAGATGTGCAAGAAAAAGTCTCTAACCTATGGTATTGCAAAACAAAATGGAAACCCTCCGGAAAAAAATAATTTATTTTTTGGAATAAAAAGTGCAAAAGGTATTGGCTTTCCAAGCAATACATAGAGAATGAATGAAAGGATGACTTAGAAGCACTGGAAGAAAAAGTGACAAAGGAAAGAAAAAAGACATTTTGAGAACACCACATCTCATGAGGATGAAGAAGTCACTGAACCTAAATGACCATACCTATGCACTCAGCCCCATTACAAGCCTTGAAATGACCTTTGTGAGTAAGCCGATCCGAAAGTCGATTGGAAAATAAAGGCAAACCTATGGATGAAAACATGCATTGTGTTCCTCTTTTGGAGTGTGAGTGTTGCATCTGATTCCTGATCTTAAACTGAGTAGCCTCTATGTGTGAATATGGAATCATTCGTTGTGTGAGGGCATTTAGATACTTTCATTGAGCTTGAACATACATTAGTAGAAAATATTGTGAACATGAGAATCTTTGGTAATGATGTGTCACAACTTGAATCTTTGAGTACACAGTTGAATCTTTTCATAAGTAGTTTGAAGTCTTGTTGTGTACATTCATGATTGAGTCTTGTGTAGCACTATTTGAGACACCCTTTTTGAATAGTTGAACTTGAGTTTGCTTGAGGAAAAACAAAAGTTTAAGTTGGGGGTGTTGATGAGTCCACAAATTGGACTCATTTAGGGCTATATTTTAATAGAAATTGTGTCCTCAAATGCTTATTTTATCTCAATATCTGATGAAAAGCTTCAAATTTCAGGAATTTGAAGTTTAAAGGAAAGCATGGACACTACTTCGCAAAAAGGAACGAAAAGGCTGAAAAGAACGAGAAAATAAAGGCCTAAGGATCGCCGAGTCCACTTGGCGAATCACCGAAGGGTCTCACTTCACCTTTTGTTATAGTGTGCTGAGCCCTGAAGGAGTGGATCAAGTCGGCGGAAAAAAGGAGCAGTCGACGCATCGCCAAGGAGTTCTGCGAAGCAGTACTATGTCTCCCAATGACCCAGAGCACGACGATGCCGAAGGATGGTGCAAGGCGGTGATGAAGTACACCAAAGGGTGAATCGCCGAGTTGGTCGGCGATTCCAACTAATGTCACCAAACGATCCGCCGTAGCACAAATTTTTGAAAACTATAAATACTCGTTGAGAGTTATAGCTTAGTATGAGTTTTTGTAAGAGTTTTTGGTATCAATTTTAGTAGTATCATTAGACAATACAATTTTAGTACTCTTTACTTTACTTTCAAGTTTGGAGAGGGTTATGGGAAACTTAAAGAAAAGAGTTCATCTTCCCCAAGTTGGAAGTGAGTCTTCTCTATTCTTCTTCCTTTGCTTAAATCAAGGTTTAATTTCTTATACCCATCTGATTTCACTATCATTTTAGGTGTATTTTGTTATTTCTTGATGTGTGGCTAAAAACCCCCATTCTTGGGGTGTGATATAGCAAATATGTGTTGATATTATTGTTGAGTCTTTCTTGCTGATAGGTTAGATGTATTTTAATGGTGATTTCACCTAGTGGTTGTGGTTTAATTTAATGGGTTTGTAGTTACAAATACAAAGGCACCTATGTGTTTTCGGCTTGCCCGAGAGGGAGGTCGCGAAACCAAGACCACTAGACTGATGGCCTAAGGAGTGGGTCGACATGAGGTTCAGCCCGAGAGGATGAGCCCTAGTCCCATATCCTAACACTCAGCTCGAAAGAGTGAGTGGGGTAAGGCGTAGGCTGGACTTCATGCGGCAAATGAGTGTTCGAGAGGAACGCATTTAAACGGGATGAGTTGCCCGAGAGGGAACTTATTTCCATCTAAAGCTTAGCCTAGTCACTATTATCTTGCAAATTTCCTATCGAAAGCACATACCCAACTATTTATCTCAACTTGTATTGCGGTCACACCCCAAGAACTCTTCCCCATACTTATACTTGATTTTCTTGTTATTTTTGTTGATTTTGCTATACTTGTGACAAAACTCCCAAATTGATATTTGACACTTTTGTGTCCCCCTTTAATTTATAATGTTTTTAATTGTTAATGTCTTTAGCTACGACTAGTTAGAACTAGATTTTATTTCTCTATTAATTCTCGAAACCACTCCCTTGGGAAACGACCCCAACCCTTGGTTGGGTTACTATATTATCGGCGATCGTAGACACTCGAACCGTAGGTTAGTGTCGTTGGTCACGATAAGCATGATCTATCTAAACAGGTTCTTCGATTTTTTTGTTTTGGCTTTAGAACACAAAATTTATTTTCTCCGTCATGCTTAACCTTAACTGTTGAGAACGACAGTCTTCTATATTGATTCTTCTTAATACCGATAATTTTGGAGTGTGGGCTGAAATTAGGAGTAATGGGTTTGATATGAAAATGGTAGCTAGGGTTAGATTTAAAAAGAGGCTCAGAGGCAGAGGATACAGGCATGGAAATATCTCTAGTTAACTGCTTAATTGGTGTGAGCAAAGAAATTATGAAAAAAAAAATCTTATGGAATGTCCTTTAGAATACAAGTATGAACACTCGTGTTCTTGTGATTATGAGCTAGAATCCTGAATATATATAAAATAGTATATTTTCAGATTTTATTAATCTAGAATCAATAAAACCAATAGTATATTTTCAGATTTTATTAATCTAGAATCAATAAAACCAAAAAGAGGATCTTTTCGGTTAATCTCTTTTTCATGAGTGAGTAGTACTACATGGCTACTAGTATGATATATAGTCATTAATGGTTGAGTTCCAGATCTTATGTTCTTTCGACATTTCTAATAATGGTTTCCAGGTTGGGTAAGTCATGATAAGTTTTTACCAAATTTAGTATAAAGAAGGATTTACAAGAACAAATGCATCTAGTTATGCTACTTGAATCAAGAAGCAGTACAGTAATTTACAACTCAAACTTCTAGCAGGGACTAAAGTTTTATGCAATTTATAGGCATATTAATTAGAAAATAAATAATGTGTGATGCTATTTTGTCTTTTTCTTTCATTTGTGTAATTTGCTCAATATCTAGCTTTCAAAAATGTTGATTATAAGGTTAGGAAAAGCTTTACTCTTTCCTTTAATTTAGATTCTCGAAGCGGTAAATGAAGAAATCTCTTCTTGAATTGCTTAGGTGAGTTTAGTCACAATCACATACCTTGAATTTATGGTTTAGTAACTTGTTGATTCATTAAATGCTATCTTATATTTTTTATTGAGTACAAACTTATTGTCATGCTCCAAGATGTATCTAATTACTTGATGATTGTAAAAAGTATATGTTGTTACTTGAACATTAGTTTGATAATATGAATAGGATATTCATGTAACTCTGTATTTGAAAAAATTCTATGGAATATATTTAAAAATGGTTTGCACTAAAAGAGAATGAAGAATTTGATAAAGTCGAGTTGATATAGTATAAATCAGTAGTTGAGTTAAATTCGTTTTGTATCAGTTTTCATAAAAAAAAATTATACAAAATATTCAGTGTCTTTCTCAAATTCAAATAAGGGATAAGAAAAGGAGAAGTAGACAACTCGGATACAACTGACAATCTTGCATTGTATAATACCAGTGTGTTAACTTTTTCCCTTTATGAATTTATGTGTGGGGAGGTATCAGATTGTTTAAAATTGTACTTTCATTTTTTAGTTTAACAATTTAAGTTAGCAATGATGAGGTTGATTGTGTTAATATCTTTTTCATCTTGTATTTCATTATTTAGTTCTCTGTATTGTTTAATCTTTCTGTTGCATAATAAGATTTTAAAAGTAAGTGCCATGATACACAAGCCTTACAAAGACACAACTAACAAATATAGTCTCTCTGTGCCACAATATGAAACAATTGCAACCCGAAATATCTTTAGGTAATCATGCATCCATTCGTTTATCCATTTAATATAAGCTAACCTACTTAAATAATCAAGAAAATTTGTCATTTCAGTTTTATCGTCCCGTGGTTTCTTTTGTTGAGCTACATTTTACTCTTTGATATTGATAAAAGTCAAGTACATTTGATATGTGAGTGTGTTAAACATGGCTTCATATTTGATACCAACAAGGTAATGAAATAGGCATAACATGATAATGAGTTAAGGGGTAAAGTAGTCATTAGTAGTGTTAGATATTGTTAGTAACAATTGTTACAGAGTCAGTTGAAAGTTAGTTAGTGTTTCTGAAAACTATAAATACAATGCCAGTAACAATACTGTACTAATTATGTTTTCACTCATTTTCAATAAAACTCTTTCTCTTCTCTTCTTAGCTTAATCTTTCTCAATGGCTGTTAATGGAGTCTGAGTGATAATCAAGTACAGAATTCATCATGGTATCAGAGCAGGGCCTGTCTCACCTGATGTTGGGGTCCCCCAAAATAAAAATTGCCTACGCACCAAATGCTAAGCACTGGGCGTGAGGTAGGGTGTTAAAAAATGACAAAAGTCTCACATCGGTGGTTAATGAGATGAGTGAACTCTTTATAAGGCTTGGGCAATCCTCCTCCCTTTGAGCTAGCTTTTGGGGTGTGAGTTAGGCCTAAGACCTAATTTAACATGGTATCATCCTTCAGATACAACTGGAGGACCTATAGTTTCTAATCTGTTGATAGGATCTGAGAATTATTCGATCTGGAGCAGGTCTATGCGAATCCAATTGCTTGGAAAAAATAAGCTAGGGATCGTAGATGGAACCTGGAAGAAAGAGGATTTTTCTGCAGATCTGGCTCATCAATGGGACAGATGTGATGCCATTGTAATTGGATGGATATTGGGATCAGTAACAAATGAATTACATGCAGGAATTGTTTATGTAGAGAGTGCAAAAATGATCTAGGAAGATCTTAAAGAAAGGTTTGACAAAGTAAACACTTCTCGAATCTATCAACTACACAAGGATATGGTAACACTGGTTCAAGGAACTGATAGTGTATCATCATATTTCTCAAAATTAAGGCATTTATGGGCAGAGTTTGACAACATGACTCCACCTCCATGTGATTGTACCAAATCCAAGGATTTCATGCTTCACATACAGAGATTAAAGGTGATGCAATTTCTTATGGGACTAAATGAGAATTATGAACAAGCCAGGAGTCAAATATTGATGACTAGTCCCACTCCTAA
>JAJOOR010015057.1:0-24661 GCA_036250505.1 Solanum acaule
TCAGAAGCTGATTTAGTTGCGATGGTGGAAAATGAATCTGAATCTTTGTTGAAGAAGAATACTGTTTCAAGGTCATCATCAGAATCAGGCCTTGCTGACCTTAACAAATTAGAGATGACCAAGAAAATGGGGAAGAGGAAGAGAAATCGTTTATACAGGAAAGAGCTTGCCCTTGCATTTATATTATTAACAGCTTCTGTCAGAAGTTTGTTATCTGCTCAAGGGATTCACTTCTATTTCCTTTTGTTTCAAGGGTTTACTTTCCTTGTTGTCGGTCTTGATTTGATTGGCGAACAGGTAAGTTGATCATAAGATTTTTACAAGATATTTGGCCTCGAATTCAGTTGTGGCAAATCCTTTCGGAAGGGCAGACCGTACTGCTTGTACATGTGATTGTGGTACCTGGCTCCCTATTCCTACATTTATGTGGTATTTTAGCGAAAGCTTCATAATACCACTATTTGGCAGTCATATGTTATTCAATTGATGCCAAGATGGAGACTAAATTCAATACTGGTAGGATTTGTCATTTGCCTACCACTTAGTTTGGTGTAATTTATTAAATGTTTGCCTGTAATAGTAGTGTAACCATGAAGTAGTCTGTTTTTATTTGGTCAAGTTTGTGATTCTTTTATTTGTCATTGACAAACTTTGTACAATATATTTAGTTATAAAGTTTTGGGAGAAGGCACCAGTTACACCGTACATTCTGATGATCGTTTACAAGCTTGGTTCATACTGGTCCATTCTCATATGAAATTTGGTCAATAAAGGACCTCTATTTGGTTACTAAAAGCATCTTTACGGAAATCTAACTTGTATTTGGTTGCAGCCTGAGAAAAGGTAGCCCTGCAAATGGATGCACTTATAGAAAAATTGTTTCAACTCACAGAAAAGGTATTATCAAGTTCTTCAGTTTTTCACCTATTTATTTTTGGAAAATAATAATCAGTACTTCTAGAGCATCCACTATAAGTACCACTCTTAAAGAGGAATTTTTGTAAATAGTTATAGTTTGGACCTTAATTATATATACCCAACAATATTTTTCATATTTACCAAACCCAGTAACAGTTTGAAAGAGGAAAGAGACATCTGACATTTGCTGATACTTACCCAAATATGATACATGTTAGTATATTGTTGAACTTTTTTAGTATTGTATCACTCAGACACACATCACTGATACACCTAACAAACCTAAAGCTTCGAATGTGATACATATATCAGTGTTTCAACTGTATGCACAATTATATGTTTAGCAAACCTAATACACATGTTGTGTACTGTATCAAATTTTTTAAGTACTATATTACTAGTACATGTATCGTTATTTAGAAACCCAATTTAGTAAAAACATTACGACTGAGATAAAAAAATAATGGCTTAACATCAGCCAGAGAAGTTCCATTAACGAAACGAAACAAAACGAGGCTGCAGATAGCAAGAGATTGGAAGTGCAATAATAAGAGGAATTGAGTTTGGTTTTGTGTTAGTCTTAATTTCTGGACTAGGAAGTTTTCAACTTTGAGAATTCTTCTTGGGGTTTTGAGTTTTGTTAGTTATGTAATTAGGGTGGAGACCTGAAATTATACTTTATTCATTTAATAGTCAAACTTTTGTTTCACTTATTACTCAATTCTAATTTTTAAATTTCGAGTTTTATTGGGGTTGCTGCAGTTTTTCTTCTTAATCTCCATTCCATATTAATTGAATTTTTGAGGTGTTTCACACCCTTTAAGAAAAGTAGATTAAGACATAAATTGAACATAGTTTTCCATTTTTACCCTTATTAATTATTGTCAAATTTATGATTAAAATAACTAAATATTCATTAATCACTAATTCCATTACTAACTAAGAAGGGTAAAATTAGAAGAACTATCTAAAAGTAGTCTTGAAAACTGAACAATTAAGTTAATTTGAAAAATAGAAAATGCCTCAAAAATTCAATTAATATGAAATGGAGGGAGTAGTAATTATCTTCTCCAATAATGCTTTTTGGGTGTCCAAAATATAGGATTTTTATGAAAAATCTCGAAACAATAGCAATTCATTGGAAACGTTTCCCCATAACAAATACTCCTTCTGTCCCTAATTAGTTGTCCACTTTTTAATCGACACACCTATTAAGAAAATAATTATTGATATATTTAGTTTACCATTTTACCCATATTAATTATGAAGTGGGTGAATTAAAAAACTTAGGATTTTCAAGAAATTTTATCTTTTCAAACTAATTAATTGAGGATATAATAGATAAAAATATTTTGTCCTTTCTTGATTTGTCAAAATGGACAAGTAATTAGGGACAAAAAAAAAAAAGAAAAGTAGACAAGTAATTAGGAACAGAGGAGTATATCAAAAACATTGTCAATTAGAATGCATCAGTTGATAAAAATAAAAAATAAATAAGATGAGTTATTACGAGAAATATCTGATATGGAGTAGCATATGCATATAACCTTTAACTCAAAACATTATATTTGAAAAATCACCTGATAATTGAAATTTGTGCAATTAACAGGGTAGTAATATGTATTATAATAATTAGGACGACCTGATTGTTTATCATAATGTAATTACTGTATACTAATTACAAGCTTTATTTACCAAAAAAGATGTTACAATTAAATTTATAAGAGGTCAAGGGCATGGCCTGTCGATTTA
The DNA here is from genome assembly GCA_036250505.1 of Solanum acaule. Lineage (NCBI taxonomy): Eukaryota > Viridiplantae > Streptophyta > Magnoliopsida > Solanales > Solanaceae > Solanum > Solanum acaule. The sequence continues at coordinate 2,671 of JAJOOR010015057.1, forward strand.
GATTGTTGATTAGGTTGATTAATTAGTAGTTTGAATATACGAGTATAAAGTAAATAACATAAAGTATAGTAAAGAAAAGAGCTCGAAAATTTCGTAGATTGTAGAACTGCACATATGAGAATGATCTTAGCGTCTCCACAGGTAAAATCACAAAACAATAAAGTTTAGAATATTGTAATATGAGAATATAAAGTAAAGCTCAAGAAATAAGGAAAAAAATAATACTAGTATTATATCGGGGTGGAATATGAATGAATTATAAGAGGGAGTATGGTAAACTATTTATATGTGCATGTGAAAAAGATGAGGTCTCAACCAAGAAGAGTGCTCCACTCGACCCCCTTAAGTATCATGACTGTTAGACGGTGAAGTCGTTGTTGGTTGGCTATTATTCCTAACTCGCTCTAACGATCGTACAAACTCGTTCGTGCACATAGCTTTCATCCCCTTCCTTTCTGCCCTCTTGTCTTTTTATCTCCTGTCAGTAAAGTAGGATCCCAAATTCAATTCTTTCTGGGTAACATCCCGACATTTGGTGATCCAATTTATGCCAAGATTTATCAAGCAATTTTTTACAAAAATCATTTGTAGAGTCATGTATTTCTTTTTCACAGTTAATAAACCCTTGGCCCAGATAATTTCTTGAATTAACTAGTTAATTATCGAAATGTGTTCCACAAAGAGTATAAGATCGTTCATCTTGTACATCGGTTTCTAACGGGAGATTGACCAAATTGCCAATCAAAACATTCACTATATTCTTTTGTTGCTTTCTGAAAACTGATTTGGGTGCCTAATCATCATCGTGATTTTCTATAGCACATACAAAAAATAATTAAAACTAGTTGCGTATGAAAAAGTTATACAACAATTTATATTGAAAAATCTTGTGTGAGGTTTAACAAAGGAAAACAATTTTGACCTACTATTAAAGTTTATGATAAACGAATGCCTATAGTACAAAAAAACAGAAGGAAAAAAAGGACGAAAAAATGTCATATGTTAATGTTGAGATATGAGCTGATAATGAAGTAAGAAGAGTACAGGTTAAAGCTGTTAGGATTAATAAAGGGCAGATTAGTCTTTTTCCTAAAGTTAGTTATAACTACTTTTTGTTAGTAAGTTCTAGAAGTTAGTTACTTATTGTAAAAGGAATGAGCTATAAATACTAGCCTTTCCCTGATGTATTACTTAGTATGCTGAACTCAAAATTTGAGAGATTCTCTCCTTCAATGTTAGCTCCTTGTTAATGGAGTTTTTGTTCTAATTGAGCTTGTTTTTCACTTACGTTCATGGTCTCAGAGCTACCCACAATGATCTCTGTGGAAGGCGATTGGTGTTGAATCAAAGAATTGAGTATTCAATTCACAGATTCATCTTTTCAGAAGAATTACAAATCTAAACTAGGATCTATTGTTCAGTTGTGTTGTTATTTGCTTCCGCGACAAGTAATTGATTGAAGTATCAGAGAAATGGAAACAAACAGAGCAACTGTAGATCTGGATCAAACCCTCAACAATGGTCAAAATGAAAGTACATCAACACCACTCCATGTTGCATCTCTGTCTGGCCAAGGTATTGATTATAATCATCCTTTCTTCATTAAACCTGCTGATATTAGTAGAGTTAGCGGCGTTGAGAATCATACCCTATGGAATCGTTCCATTACACTAGCATTACTAAGAAGGAAAAAGGTAAGGCTAGTAGATGGATCCTGCATAAAAGAGACGTTTGGTGAAGAACTGTGGGGACAATGGGAAAGGGTTACTGCAATTGTACTCTCGTGGTTGATGAATTCAGTGTCAAAGAGCCTACTTAGTGGCATTGCTTTTGCATCCAGTGTTTTTCAAGTCTGGAATGATTTGAAAGAGAGATTTAACAGGATAGATGGATCTAGAACCTATAGTCTACATAAGGACATTGCCTCATTACATCAGGGCACTGATTCTGTGTCTGTGTACTACACTAAGCTCAAAACACTATGGGATGAATTTGAAGCTTTAGTTCCTGCTCCATCTTGTAACTGTGACAAGTCTAAATGATTTGTTACTCATTTGAATAGGCAGAGGTTATATCAGTTTTTGATGAGGTTAAATGATTCTTACTATTAGGCTAGGAGCCGAATCCCGATGATGAATCCCTTACCAACTACTAACCATGCATATGCTATGATAGTGGGAGATGAGTGTCAAAAGGCTGTGGTTTCAGTCACTAACAGCATGGGATTAAACTCAATTGAAGTAGATTATGTAGCTATGTTCTCTAAAACTAGTACTTCTTCAGGAACAAGTCAAAAATATAAGAAGAATTCCATTTTGATATGTGACTTTTGTCATTGTAAGGGTCACAACAAAGAATTTTGTTATAAGATTGTGGGATATCCACCAGATTTCAAATCTAAAAGGAAGGTATAGGGGACTTCCTAAGACTCTACCTCATCTGGTCACCATCAACTAACTCACTTCTCATATGGTATGAATACCAATGTTCTTGTTCCGGGATAGGGAAAGAAATCTGATATTACTCAGGTTGTTGATGAGGTGTTAGAAAATTCCAAAGTGCCCAAAACAATGAGTCAAGCTGAGTTGAAGGTCAAACAATTACTTCAGGGCTGCACTTTTACAAAGGAAAATATGATCATATCCTTAAAATTTTCCAGCATAAGAATGAGTCTACCTCTTCAGACTATTATCCTGCATATGTTGCTCACACTGCAGGTAAAACTTTCTTTGTTTTTGAAAATAGTAAAGTGTGGATTGTATATACTGGTGCAACAAACCATATGGTGTCTCAGTTGGATATGTTTATCAAAGGGTCTGTAACCAAGTTAGAGGTTCCTAAGAGTGTGTATTTGTCTAATGGAGACACTACACAGGTGACTCATGTTGGTTCTTGTGCATTATTAGATAGAAGTATCATTTCCAATGTATTCAATCTACTTGAATTCAAGTTCAGCTTGATGTCAACGAGCAAACTAACAAATGAACTTGGGTGCTCAGTCACTTTCTTTCCTAATTGTTGTGTTTTCCAGGAATTTTATAGTGGAAAGGTGAAGGAGATTGGTGAAAAAGAAGGATGTATGTACACTCAAAAACATTTTGGTGGAAAAGAGGGATGTATGTACACTAATAAGAAGGATCAGTTGCTGAAATAGCCTTAGACATGGAGCTTAGGCATCAAAGACTAGGACATGTGTCCTCAGGAGTTCTTGCTAGGATATTTGATATGAATAATCAAAGTATATGTAGAGTGTCTAAGTGTCTAGTCTGTCCTTATGCCAAACATACAAGACTTACTTTTCCTTCTAGTAGCATAAGAAGTTCAAACAACTTTGATTTGATTCGTGTTGACCTCTGGGGTCCTTATAACACAACTACTTTTGATGGAAATAAATAATTTCTTACAATAGTTGATGACTTCTCAAGGATGACCTGGATTTTTCTGCTAAAGCATAAATATGATGCGAGTATGTCCATATAACTATTTCTAAGATTTGTCAAGAATCAGTTTGCTAAAACCATCAAAGTGATAAGGACTGATAATGGTACTGAGTTTGTGAATTCTGTGTGTCAGACTATGTTTAAGGAGATGGGAGTTATTCATCAAAGATCATGCCCCTACACTCCTCAGTAGAATGGAGTGGTTGAAAGAAAGCACATGCACTTACTTGAGGTTACAAAGGCCTTAAGATTTCAGTCAAAAATTCCTTTAAAGTACTGGGGACATTGTGTACTAGCTGCAACACATATTATTAATAGGATACCTAGTAGTGTGCTTAACTTTCAAACTCCCTATGAGAAGCTATATGGTAGGAATCAGAACTATCACACTTCAGAACTATTGGTTGCTTATGTTTTGCAAACATTCTTACTGAACATGATAAGATGATGCCCAGGTCTAAAACTGCAGTTCATATGGGATACTCAGAAATACATAAGGGGTACATTTTATTTGATCTTACTACCAGATCATTCTTTGTCAGTAGCGATGTCATATTTAAGGAAGATGTGTTCCCTTTTTCACAGGCAGACACCACTGATAGCCAACCAGTACTTTTAGACAATTTGCAGGCTACAGATTTCACCATTCCAGACCTTCCTCACCAGGTTCCTGTTACAACTAGTTGTAATGAAGATACAGTTACCTCAACTTTTCTATGTCAAGAATTTGATTCAGAGATACCTGATCGCTTGACCACTTCTCAGGCTACTAACATCATTGAGGAAACACTTCAAGAGGTTGCTATGCAGGTTGTACCAGCTAATACTAGAAGTTCCTCAAGGACTACACAAAAAACTCTATGGATGAAGACTTTGTCTCTCTCAACATAAATAAGGATGTTAAATATCCCTTATGCAACTACATGAGCTATAGTCATCTATCTCCTGCCTATCAATGTTATATAGCTGCTACCTCATTTGTGAAAGAACCTTGTACCTACTCAGATGCAGTTAAGGATCCTAGGTGGGTTGCTACTATGAAATATGAGATTCAAGCCTTAGAAGACAACAACACTTGGGAGATCACAGATTTACCAAAAGGAAAGAAGCCTATAGGGTGCATGTGGATATATAAAATTAAGTACAAATCTATAGGAGAAGTTGAGAGGTTTAAATCCAGGTTGGTAGCTAAGGGGTATAGCAAACAAGAGGGTATTGATTACAAGGAAACTTTCTCACCAGTTGTTAAGATGGTGACAGTGAGATCCATTGTTTCTCTTGCATCTTTAAGGCATTGGCATATTCATCAGATGGATGTTTTTAATGCTTTCTTGCAGGGTGATCTGGAGGATGAAATATATATGCAGCTCCCTTAAGGCTTTGTCAGTCAAGGGGAAAAGTTTTGCAGACTGACAAAGTCATTGTATGGGCTCAAGCAAGCTCCAAGGCAGTGGAATCATAACCTGACTGAAGCTCTTGTTGGTATTAAGTTCAAACAAAGTTAGTATGATTACTCATTTTTCATCAACAAGTCAGAATTAAGCTGGAATATGTATTGTGCTAGTTTATGTAGATGACATGTTAATTACTGGCAGCAGTAGACTGAATTAATAGAAGACACTAAACAGGCACTGCAAAAGGCTTTCAAGATGAAGGACCTAGGTGAACTAAAGTATTTCGTAGGTATTGAGTTCAGTAGATCAGCAAATGGTATATTGATGCATCAAATGAAGTATGCTCTTGAGATTATAGTTGAGGTTGGTATAACAGCAGCCAAGCCTGCAGGAACCCCTATTGATGTCAATGTTAATTTAACATCAAGACAATATGATGAGCAAGTAAAACTGAGAGATGATTCTGAGGATCCATTGGCACATCAAACAATGTATCAAAAACTTATTGGGAAGTTGTTGTATTTTAACATGACAAGGCCATACATATCCTTTAGCACACAGACTTTGAGTCAATTTCTACAGCAACCAAAGAAATCACATATGGATGTTGCATTGAGAGTGGTGAGATACTTAAAAAAAGAACCTGGTCAAGACCTATTGCTGGCTAGTTCCTCAGATGAACTGGTCTCTGCATTTTGTGATGCTGATTTGGCTTCATCCCCACTTACTAGAAGGTCAGTTATAGGGTACATAGTCAAGATAGGCAAGTCTTTGGTGTCATGGAAAGCAAATAACAAACCACAGTGTCACGCCCCGAGCCTACACCCTGGGCAGGACTGGCACTCGAGACCATTGTTGGCCCCAAGCGAACCCTTGACCTGGCTAGACTCTCAGCGGAAGACTTTACACATTATTATAGAAATCAAATGCATATTTAAAACAACTGTCTCAAATTAACTTAGAACATTTAAGGATAAACATTCAACTTAGCCAAAACGGCAAACCAAGTCTTAACATAAACAACTGAAATATCAAGATTAAAGAACTCATATCTAACTGTCTATGAAGCCTCTAGATACTAAGAGGGATGTCGGGACAAGACCCCCGATCATCCTAACAACTGAAATAGCTAAAAGCAATAAAGCAAAAAATAACCAAAGGGATCCTCCAGAGAGCAATGAGGCTCACCAATTGACTCTGAGTGCTCAACTTGATCAAATAGGCACTGGGTGTTGATCCTGGTTACATGTGTCTGCATCATAAAACGATGCATGCCAAATGGTATCAGTACATTGAATGTACGAGCATGCGAGGGGAAAACTAAACATGACATAAACTTGAAAGGAATCTGAAAAGAACACTTACCTTAGCTTTACTCAACTCATGGATACTCAACTCAAATGCAAAGTAAAACAACAATAAAGGTGCAGTTTATACAAGGCATTTAAAAAAGTATGTGACAACTCAATGTGTTAAAGAAATACAATAACAACTCAATTTACATATAAAGTAATATTATATTTCTCTAACCGACAACCATCACTATGAGCTAAGTGATGATACATCGTCTCACCCACACTGCTAGAAAATTCCTATACCTTGCCGTGATATAGAACGCCTCAACTAAGTGGATCCACTAGTCTATGCTAAAAAGCATTAATGTGTCATCTGAAAATTATGACCCTTTCTACCTATGATGGCTACATGATTTATGGAGACTTGAGTTATCTAAACTCGTTCCCATATCGATGTTCAATACTACTTCCAAAATACTCAGCTCATATGTTTAAAAACAAAAACTCTTTCTATGGTTTGAGATAATTTCTCAAAAACGGCTAAGTCAAATCGATTTGGGAGATTCAATGTGAGTTGTTTGAACTCATCCCCATATCAATGCTCAATACTACATTGAATTTGCTTACAACAATAGTTATCAATCTATCATCAAGGGTAGTTGGGATGATCACTTACCTTTAATAGAGTTTGCTTACAACAATAGATATCACTTTAGCATCCAGATGGCTCCTTATGAGGATCTTTATGGGAGAAGATGTGGATCTCTTATTGGATGTGTAACACCCCGACTTTTTAAAACATCTAAATAAACTCGTATCTTCGTGGAAAGACAAGGAGGGTGGGTAATAAATTAAGAATGATGTGGTATGTCATCTTTTAAGTGTTCTAGGGTTGTATCTCAAGTTTTGAAGTTAAGTAAGTGGCAAAATAAAAGTTGGCGAAAGTTATCGTAAGTTCCTTTTTAAATATTTCTCTGAAATTTGGGTCAAATGTATTGGATGTTTTCTCCCAATATATAAAGAGTTAGAAGGCCTATAACCCATTAAATTGAAGAACTACGAGTCTAGTTTGCAACGCACAAAACCACGTATCAAACTGACATCAGAGAAAAAAGTTATGAGGGTTTTACTAGGGACTGCCGGGGCAAAATCCGGGTCGGGTCAAAAATATGGTATATCGGCTTATTTAACGTTTTAAGCCATGAAAACATTTCATTTCAGTTCCAAAACTAGAAAGAAAGCTTAAGAGAGAGTTCCTATGGAGTTCTAGCATGATGAGGTTAGTTTTTGACGATTTCTACCATTAAACATTGCCCCCGTGCCTAGAAACGTAATCCCTACACGTGGCAATCGTTTTTCCCTTCTATTAGCTGCGTTTGGAGCTGGTTTTTGAAGATATAAATTTGTAGTTATTGGTGTTTCTTCAAGGTTTACACTTGGTTAACTAAGGTAATCATCTCGAGAACCTTTTATGGTTGTTTTTATGAATTTCTACGGACGTTTCGACAAGTTGGGACATTATGGCAAATCTGCCGATTTAAGATTAATTATGAACTATTTATAGGTGCGTACCAGCTGTGTATATATAGTGTTTGCAAAGCTTAGGACATAAGGAACAACTTTCGTGAAGGAACTATGGTCTTTCGAGCGTTCATTGGAAAGGTATGTTAAGGCTAGTCCCTACTTACGACATGTTTCCTTAAAGCTTAGGAGCAATGTAATTGGGTTGTTATCCTTGTTACATTTGTAGCCATTATTGTTGATTGTTGGCTGCTTGAGTTGATATAATCCTCCCTTGTCGGGATTCTTATTCAGTTAGTAGCGTCCCTATGTTGGACACGACTTAGAGGCTATTTATATAGGTTGCTTATAACTAAATTGCTCGATTTTAGCAATTGGATTGTTATTGTTGCCCTTGGGGCTATTGTGGTTAGCTGCAAGAATGTGATATATGCCTAGAAGGGCTATGTTCTGCCTACGAGGCTATATGGATGCTAAAAAGGGCTATGAGTTGCCTATAGGGTTATATTGACGCCTAAGAAGGCTATGTGCTTCCTACAGGTCCATGTTGTTGTCTAAGAGGGCTATGAGTTGTCTATAAGCTATGTTGATGCCTAAGAGAGCTATGTGCTGCCTACGGGGAAATATTAATGCCTAAGAGGGCTATGTGACAGCCTACGGGGCTAGGGGACTACCGATAGGGGTATATAGGCTGATTGGCACCTTTCGGGCTTATGAGGGCCTGAGTAGGTGGTCTTGTGTGTTGTTTGTACCTGCCGAGCTTATGGGGGCTTGGTTAGGTTGTTGTTTTATTATTTTTGATAAGTTTAGATTTAGGAACAAGTCATTACACTTATCTTTTCCTTGATTAATTTATCAGATTATTCCAGTATATCAGGATACCTCCTCATAATCTATTGCCTTTTATATTCTGTAAATTATTTTGTACTGAAGCCCCATTGCCTTGGGGGTGCTGCAATCATACATGCAGGTCCTGACAGACGACCAAGTAGACCTGCTCAGCAGCAGGATTGACTTTTATCTGGTTGGCTAGCCCCTTTCCTCTGGAGCTGCCAGAGTTGGGAGGTTTGTAACCTTTTGTTGTATATATCTTTATAGGTAGGCTGGGGCCCTGTCCCGCTAATCTTTACTACTCTTAGAGGCTTGCAGACCAGTGTGTAGGGTGTATAGCTACGTTATGGCCATACTGACCTATGTTGTTGGTTTGCTGAAGCTTGTGAGTTGTTTGATGTACTGTATTGATATATACCTGCTTTTAGTTTTGGTATAGATATCATGGTGGCCTCGACGACCCAATCAGGACTTCTGTGCTAGTTGGCTATTTATGATATGATCTCCTGGGAGTAGCTATTTCTTTTATAGATCAGTTGACAGGGGCCTTGCGCCTCTCGAGTTTTGGGTGTGACAAACCTGGTATCAGAGCAACGTCGTATCCTAGGGAGTTTGCAAGCCATGTTTAGTAAAGTCTTGTTTATAAATGTGTTGTGCACCACATCCGATAAGCAAGAATCTACTGGGCATGTTAGAATGACTATCCTTTTTTTGCTCACCTCGTGCTATAGAGGGGTGTCTTAAGGGTTGAGGTTTCTGGCTTATAATTGATACTTGTATGCAGATAGAGATGACTGACACTAGACAGACCACAACTAGCCAGGGGCTAGATACAATTGCAAGCGAGGGTACCGGCAATGTACCACAGGTAGAGGTAGCCCATTGTGAGATCCAGGGGGAGACATCTTCTCAGCCCCCTATAGCTTCTCCACCGCTTCAGGAGCCTCCGAGGGCTACAGTACTTCTGGCTCCACCAACAACACCACCTCTAGTTCCTCTTATTCCATGTGATCAGGATTTCAAGAGTGCAGTATGTATGTTAGCACCGTTAGTAGCTGCACAGTGCCAACCAGTTGCACCAGATGTTGCCGAACCTTCTGAAGGGCCCGAAAGTTCGAGATTTCATGAATTTGTTGCCTTGAATCCTCCACAGTTTACAGGGACAGATCGCAGAGAAGACCCTCAGCACTTTATTGATCAGCTTCATAGGATTTTTAGAGTCATGCATGCCTCAGCGACTGAGTCAGTTGAGTTAGCAGCATTTCGTTTACGCGATGTTGCAGTATTGTGGTACGAGAGTTGGGAGAGATCTAGGGGAAAAGATGCATCCCTACCCACTTAGGATAGCTTTACAGAAGCTTTCATAGATCACTATTTGCCTCGAGAGATTAGGGATGGCCGGGTGGACCAGTTTCTGAACCTCCGACAGGGCAGCATGAGTGTCTGAGGGTACGGGCTGAGATTTATTTCATTGGCTAGATATGCACCAGCATTTGTTGATACAACGCATGATAGGGTGCGTAGATTTGTGGGAGGGCTCGACTCAGACTATATCAATGCTTGTTCTACCGCTGCACTAAATGATAATATGGATATCTCGTGAATTCAGGCATTTCCACAAGGCATAGAGGATCGCCGACATTTATAGTATATGGGTGAGAGGGTCCAGAGAGAGAGACAGATGAGGTAAAGGCCCGCTGGTTCGCAAGGAGATTTTCAGGGTGGTCCCAGACCCCGATATTCTATTAGGCCACCTAGACCTCCACCACAGTAGTTCCAGGGTAGTAGATTTGATTATCAGGAATAGTCAAGCCCAGGTGAGGGTTCACGAGTATCAGGCTTGCAGCAGCAGAGAGGTTCAGGACAAGCTAGGACAGCCCCGCCGCATTGCACTACTTGCGGTAGGTTGCATTTCGGGAGGTGCAGACAGGGTTCCACAGGTTGTTATTCTTGTGGACAGGAGGGGCATGGGTGGAGAAACTGCCCTACCATAGGTCAGGGTGGTATAGGTCAGTCGACCAGGTCAGCAGTAGGTTCCTCCTCATCCGCACAGTCTACAGGGCATGGACCACAGACTTCAGCACGTAGAGGTAGAGGCGGAGGCAGAGAGGGAGAATCTAGTTCTGGTAGAGGACAGAACCATACATATTCACTAGTCGCCCGACAGGACTCAGAGTCATCACCAAATGTTGTGACAGGTACATTGATTTTTTGTTCCCATTGTGTTTATGCTTTGATAGATCCTGGATCTACTCTGTCTTATGTTACTCCATTTATTGAGGGGAAGTTATGTATAGTAGCAGAGTCATTAGATCGACCCTTTATTGTATCTACACCAGTTGGTAAGTCTATTATTGCCAGGAGAGTCTATCGAGGTTGCACGGTAGAAATTATCGACCGTCAGACCTCTGTAGATCTCGTAGAGTTAGAGATGGTCGATTTCGACGTTATTATGGGTATGGACTGGTTAGCGTCTTGTTATGCTAATGTTGAGTGCCGGACAAAGATTGTTAGATTCCACTTTCCAAGAGAGGCAGTTCGGGAATGGAAAGGCGATACAACAACACCGAAAGGTAGGTTTATTTCCTATCTTAAGGCGAGGAGGATGATCACTAAGGGTTGAATTTATCATCTTGTTTGCGTTCATGATATAGATGCAGAACCACCGACTCTTCAGTCTATTCCGGTAGTTAATGAGTTTCAAGATATATTTCCAGACGAGCTCCTTGGTATTCCTCCAGAATGGGAAATTGATTTTACTATCGATATGCTACCTGGTACACAACCCATATCTATCCCTCCTTATAGAAAGGCTACTGCTGAGCTAAAGGAATTGAATGATCAACTGAAAGACTTGCTGGATAAAGGCTTTATTAGGCCTAGTGTTTAACCATGGGGTGCGCCAATGTTATTCGTAAGGAAGAAAGATGGCTCACTAAGAATATGTATTGATTACCGACAGCTAAATAAGGCAACTATAAAGAATAAGTATCCCCTTCCGAGGATCGATGACTTGTTTGATCAGTTACAAGGTGCTAAGTGCTTCTCAAAGATTAATTTAAGATCAGGGTACCACCAGATACGAGTTCAGGAGAAAGACGTTCCAAAGACAACTTTTAGAACCAGATATGGACACTTTGAGTTCTTGGTAATGTCTTTTGGATTAACTAATGCCCCAACAGTGTTCATGGACTTGATGAATAGTATATTCAGGCCATATCTAGACTTGTTTGTGATTGTATTTATTGATGATATTTTAGTGTATTCACGTTCAAAAGTTGAGCATGCAAATCATTTGTGAGCGGTCTTTCAGGTTCTTCGAGACCGAGGACTTTATGCAAAGTTTTCTAAGTGTGAGTTCTGGTTGGACTCTGTAGCTTTCTTAGGCCATATTGTATCAAATGCAGGCATTGCGGTTGATACACAAAAGATTGAGGCCGTAAAGACTTGGCCCAGACCCATGACTCCGACTGAGGTTCGTAGTTTCTTAGGGTTAGCTGGGTACTACAGAAGGTTTGTAGAAGGGTTTTCTTCAATTTCAGCCCCATTAATGAAGCTGACTTAAAAAGCAGCTAATTTCCAGTGGACAGAGGCTTGCGAGCATAGTTTCCAGGAGCTGAAGGACAGGTTGACATCAACACCAGTTCTTGCATTGCTAGACGGTTCAGAAGGCTATGCGATGTATTGTGATGCTTTTGGTGTTGGGTTGGGATGCGTTCTAATGCAACATGGTAAGGTTATCGCATATGCTTCAAGGCAGTTGAGAAAGCATGAGAAGAACTATCCAACCCACGATTTAGAGTTGGCTGCAGTTGTGTATGCGCTAAAGATCTGGAGACACTATTTGTATGGCATTCATGTTGACATCTTCACAGATCATAAAAGCCTTCAATATATCTTTAGACAGAAGGATTTAAATCTGCGACAACGTCGATGGCTTAAGTTACTGAAAGATTACGTATATCACCCAGGAAAGGTGAATGTGGTAGCTGATGCCCTGAGTCGAAGATCTATGGGTAGTTTATCATATTTAGGTGTTGAAAAGTGTGAGCTAGCGCAAGAGTTTCATCAGTTAGCTAGCTTGGGAGTCAGATTGTTATAGGCAGAAGATAGTGGGGTAACAATTCAGGACACAGCCGTATCATCTTTAGTAGTAGAAGTAAAATCACAGCAGCAAGAAAATCCTAACTTAGAGCAGCTCAGAGCCAAGGCTCAGAATCAACAGACTTTAGCATTTGATATAGCAGGAGATAGAGTCCTTAGATATAATGGTCGATTGTGTGTTCTGAATGTTGCAGGGCTTCCGCATCGGATTATGGAAGAGGCACATCATTCCCGTTATTCTATTCACCCTGGTTCGACGAAGATGTACCATGATATTAAGGAGATCTATTGGTGGCACGGGATGAAGAAGGACGTTGCTGAGTTTGTGGCACAGTGTCCTAACTGCCAACAAGTGAATGTTGAGAACCAAAAGCCCGCTGGGCTAGTTCAGGAGATAGTCATTCCTTTGTGGAAATGGGAAGCAATTAATATGGATTTTATCACAGGGTTACCTCGATCGCGTCGCAAGTTTGACTCTATTTGGGTAATTGTTGATAGACTAACAAAATCAGCCCACTTCTTCCCAGTGAGGGCTACTTTTACGGCCGAAGACTATGCAGGGCTCTATATTAGGGAGATTGTTAGGCTACACGGTATCCTAGTATCTATTATCTCTGCTAGAGGAGCACAATTCACCGCCAACTTCTGGAAGTCCTTCCAGAAAGGACTGGGGACACATGTTAATCTTAGTACAACCTTTCACCCTCAGACAGATGGCCAGGCTGAGCGCACAATTTTGACACTCAAAGATATGTTACGGGCGTGTGCGCTAGAATTCAAGGGGAGTTGGGATGACCACTTATCTCTTATAGAGTTCGCATATAATAATAATTATCATTCCAGCATCGGGATGGCACCTTATGAGGCTTTGTATGGGCGAAAATGTAGATCCCCCATTGGATGGTTCGAGGTAGGTGAGTCAGGGTTGATTGGACCCGACTTAGTACAAAAGACAATGGAGCAGGTCAAGCTCATACGAAAGAGGTTGCTAACAGCTCAAAGCCGATAGAAGTCATACTTAGATATGCGACGAAGGGACTTAGAGTTTTGTGTCGATAACTGGGTATTCTTAAAAGTCTCTCCTATGAAGGGTGTTATGAGATTTGGCAAAAAGGGCAAGCTTAGTCCAAGATTCATTGGGCCATACCGGATCCTTCGAAAGGTAAGACGGGTGGCTTATGAGTTAGAATTGTCTTCGGGGCTAGAATCTGTTCATCCAGTTTTCGATGTATTGATGCTACGGAAGTGCGTAGGAGACTCTTCTTGGGTTGTCCCGATTGAGGATGTTCATATCACAAAGGAGTTGTCCTATGACGAAACTCCAATTGCCATATTAGATCGACAGGTCTGTAAATTGAGGACCAAAGAGGTGGCTTCAGTTAAAGTATTGTGGAGAAACAAGAATAGAGAAGAGGTGACCTGGGAGGCTGAGGATGACATGAGGTACAAATATCCTCACTTGTTTCATACCCCAGGGTGATGGCATATCAGTTTATATTAGTGCAGTGAGGTTAGATACCAATCTAATTTTTTTTTATATTGTTGCTTATTATTATTGTTGTTGTTGTCGTTGTATATTTGCTTGCACTGTTATTGTAGAGCTATAGTTCTTAGCTTTTTATGTCATCATGTGAGACGCTTAGGTTAGAATTTTTGTGTTTCATGTTCTTGGATAATCACATTTACAAAGGATATTCTGCCTAAATTTTTGAAACTCCTAAGGACTTAACGGCGTGACTCAGATTTTTTTTCATTCGAGGACGAATGTTTCTAAGGAGGGAAGGATGTAACACCCCGACATTTTAAAACGTCTAAATTAACTCGTATCTTCATGAAAAGACAAGAAGGGTGGGTAATAAATTAAGAATAATGTGGTATGTCATATTTTAGGTGTTCTAGGGTTGTATCTCAAGTTTTGAAGTTAAGTAAGTGCCAAATTAAAAGTTGGTGAAAGTTATCGTAAGTTCCTTTTTAAATATTTCTCTGAAATTTGGGTCAAATGTATTGGATGTTTTGTCCCAATATATAAAGAGTTAGAAGGCCTATCACCCATTAAATCGAAGGCCTATGAGTCTAGTTTGTAATGCACTAAACCCCGTATCAAATCGACATCAGAGCAAAAAGTTATGAGGGTTTCACAAGGGACTGCCGGGGCAAAATCCGGGTCGGGTCAAAAATATGGTATGTCGGCTTATTTAACGTTTTAAGCCATGAAAACATTTCATTTCAGTTCCAAAACTAGAAAGAAAGCTTAAGAGAGAGTTCCTATGGAGTTCTAGCATGATGAGGTTAGTTTTTGATGATTTCTACCATTAAACATTGCCCCTGTGCCTAGAAATGTAATCCCTACACGTGGCAATCGTTTTTCCCTTCTATTAGCTGCGTTTAGAGCTGGTTTTTGAAGATATAAATTTGTAGTTATTGGTGTTTCTTCAAGGTTTACACTTGGTTAACTAAGGTAATCATCTCGGGAACCTTTTATGGTTGTTTTTATGAATTTCTACGGATGATTCGACAAGTTGGGGCAATATGGCCAATCTGCCGATTTAAGATTAATTATGAACTGTTTATAGGTGCGTACCAGCTGTGTATATATAGTGTTTGCGAAGCTTATGACATAAGGAACAACTTTCGTGAAGGAACTATGGTCTTTCGAGCGTTCATTGTAAGGGTATGTTAAGGCTAGTCCCTACTTACGGCATGTTTCCTTAAAGCTTAGGAGCAATGTAATTGGGTTGTTGTCCTTGTTACATTTGTAGCCATTATTGTTGATTGTTGGCTGCTTGAGTTGATATAATCCTCCCTTGTCGGGATTCTTATTCAGTTAGTAGCGTCCCTATGTTGGACACGACTTAGAGGCTATTTGTATAGGTTGCTTATAACTAAATTGCTCGATTTTAGCGATTGGATTGTTATTGTTGCCCTTGGGGCTATTGTGGTTAGTTGCAAGAATGTGATGTTGTGTGCTGTTTGTACCTGCCGAGCTTATGGGGGCTTGGTTAGGTTGTTGTTTTATTAGTTTTGATAAGTTTAGATTTAGGAGCAGGTCATTACACTTATCTTTTCCTTGATTTATTTATCAGATTATTCCAGTATATCAGGATACCTCCTCATAGTTTATTGCCTTTTATATTCTGTACATTATTTTGTACTGAAGCCCCATTGCCTTGAGGGCATTGCATTCATGTATGCAGGTCCTGACAGACGACCGAGTAGACCTCTTCAGCAGCAGGATTGACTTTTATTCGGTTGGCTAGCCCCTTTCCTCTGGAGCTGCAAGAGTTGGGAGGTTTATTACCTTTTGTTGTATATATATCTTTATGGGTAGGCTGGGGCCCTGTCCCGCTAATCTTTACTACTCTTAGAGGCTTGCAGACTAGTGTGTAGGGTGTATAGCTACATTATGGCCATACTAGCCTATGTTGTTGGTTTGCTGAAGCTTGTGAGCTATTTGATGTACTGTATTGATATATACCTGCTTTTAGTTTTGGTATAGATATCATGGTGGCCTCGACGGCCCAATCAGGACTTCTGTGCTAGTTGGCTATTTATGATATGATCTCCTGGGAGTAGCTGTTTCTTTTATAGATCAGTTGACAAAGGCCTTGCCGGGCGAGGGCTTAGTTTTAACCCGAGATTTACTTGTTTGTTTTCTTGATTGCGTGTGGCTGCCATGCGCTAGTAGCAAATGGTTCAGCAGGGTTGGTTCGGGCTTAAGTTTTGGCAATAGGAGCCAGTTGCGCCCCTCGAGTTTGGGGCGTGACAGGATGGTTTGAGGTGGGTGAAGTTGGGTTGTAGGACTTGACTTGGTTCATCAAGCTATGGAGAAATTAAAGATCATTCAAGAGAGGTTGAAAACAACGCAAAGTCATCAGAAATCCTATACCGATGTTTGGAGAAGAGACTTAGAGTTTGAGGTGGATGATTGGATTTAATTGAAGGTGTCACCCATGAAGGGTGTTATGAGATTTGGTAAGAATGGGAAGCTTAGTCCCCGGTATATTGGTCCTTACAGGATATCCAAGAGGATTGACAATGTAGCCTATGAGTTGGAGCTACCGTAAGAGATAATATCAGTCCATCCGGTATTCCACATTTCGAAGTTGAAGAAGTTTATGGGCGATCAGTCACTTACTATACCGACTGAAGACATTGGTAATAAGGATAACTTATCTTATGAGGAGATTCCCGTTTAGATTTAGGATCGTCAGCTTCGCAAGTTGAGAACCAAGGAGGTAGCATCAGTCAAGGTCTTATGGAGGAATCAATTTGTTGAGGAAGCTACTTGGGAGGCTGAGGAGTATATGAAGAAGAGATACCCACATCTCTTTGAGTCCGGAGAAATCCAGATCAAGGTACTAATTCTTTTCTTGGCACTTCTTAAGTTGAAATGTTATGTTAATTTACATGTTGGGTGTTTGAGTTGGGTGTTAGATGTCTCCATCCTTAGTTCTACTTTAGAGTGTTCTCATTCGAGGAAGAATGTTCCTAAGGGGGAGATATTGTAACAGCCCGCCTTAGAAAGAGCTAAATTTAGAAAGCGCTAAGTTGGGAATAGCTAAATTGAGAATTTTGCAAGTTATACTTAAGTTGTGAGTTTTGGATAAACTTCAAATGACCATTATGGATTCAAGGCTCATCCCCGTATCGGTGCTCAATACTACTCCCAAAATACTCAGCTCATATGTTTAAAAATAATAACTCTTTCAGTGGTTTGAGAGAATCTCCCAAATAGAGTTAAAAATGTATTTTTATCATATAACTTAATATATTGAGTTCAGAGATGAGTAAGTATCTGTAAAGTTTAAATGATCTCACTCCTTTATTTCATTACATTCAGTTGAGTATCTTGCTTCAGCTTCTTGAGTTCAATTTTTATTTTCCTCTGCTATTTTACATACTCGTACATTCAATGTACTGATGTCATTTGACTTGCATCTTTTCATGATGCATATATAGGTGTTCATGATCATCAACAAGAGTTTCATTGATA
Organism: Solanum acaule; assembly: GCA_036250505.1. Classification (NCBI taxonomy): domain Eukaryota; kingdom Viridiplantae; phylum Streptophyta; class Magnoliopsida; order Solanales; family Solanaceae; genus Solanum; species Solanum acaule. The sequence goes on from JAJOOR010015057.1 coordinate 20,249, forward strand.
TCACTTCTTCCATTTGTCGGCATTTGAGTGAGGCCTCATTGCTTCCAGAAGAATCCAATTTTATGAGTTATTAGTAGTAGTTTTTTGAGGTGTTATAAGTCTTATTCTGACACTCATCTTTATACAAGGCTTCATAGATAGACCATTTTGGAGATGTCACGCCCTAAGCCTACACCCTGGACGTGGCCGACACTCGAGAACCATTGTTGGCCTCAAGCGAACCTTTGGTCTGGCTCAATACTTAGCGGAAGACTTTACTCAACATTTAAAAGAACTCAAAAGTAACTTTACTCAACTTTCTCAAAAGGGTAAACTCAGAATATTTTAGAAATAAAACATTCGCTAGCCAAAGAGGCAACTCAAATCTTTTAAACATTAACAAAAGAAAATGAAAAGACTCATGAACTACTGTCTATCTATCTATGAAGCCTCGATGTCGGGACAAGACCCCCGATGATGCTAACAAACTGAATACTAGAAAATAAATGAGGGATCCTTCGAAAGCAAGGAGGTTCACCAAACAAATCTGGAATTTGACTGGATCAATGAAGCGTTGGTTGATGATCTTGGTTACCTATATCTGTATCATGAAAGATGCAGACCAAATGAGGTCAGTACATGGAATGTACGAGCATGTTAAGGAAAAATTTAACATAACCTGCAAGCTTGAATTGATAAAAAGGAAACATACTCACCTGGACTCTACTCTACTCAACTCAACCTTAACCCATGGATACTCAACTCAATGCCATATAAAACGATGATAAAAGTGCAGTTTATATAAAGCGTTTAAAACAGCAGATAACAACTCAATGTATTTAAAAATACATTAATAACTCAGTTTGTATGTAAAGATACAAAATAACTCTTTATGGGAGATTCTCTAACCGACAACTATCACTATGAGCTATGTGACGATACATCATCTCGCCCACGCTGCCAGAACTGTCCTATACCTTGCCGGGGTATAGAATTCCTCAACTAAGTGGATCCACTAAGCTATGCTTAAAAAGCAATAAGGAATCATCTAAAAAGTATGACCATTTCTACCCACATTGGATACATAGTTTATGAGGACTTTGAGTTATCTGAACTCGTCCCCATATCGGTGCACAATACTACTCCCAAAATATAACCTAGCTCATATGTTTAAAAGCATTTCCTCATCCTCAACTTTGAGATTATTACTCAAAAGATTTCTATTAAAAGACACAGTACTCAAAACTCCTCGTGAACTCCTTTGGAAATCGGTGTTTCCTCTCATTTTAAATATAAAAATATTTATTATTTGGAATACTTCGTTCCTATATATTCAATTTGAAAAAATGAAACTCAACTCTACTCATCCTCAAACTCAAGTACTTAAGTCTTAAAACAAGTTTTAAAAGATTGTAAAAGACTTCTCAAGATGACTCTAAGGAACTCCCTTGAATTTTTACTCTAAACTCTATCTTGAATTTGAAATGTGAATTCAAGAATTATGCTTTGGAATGTAGGACCTCTCAATGATTTAGGAGGGTTAAGATAGTTGATCATAAGAACGAGAGAAGACCCAATTTAAAGAACATGGCGTGACGCGGAGATGGAATTAACTTTATGGTCACGAAATAATTTTTGAGGTAGAGGACTCCGTATTCTCTCTGCGACGCGGAGAGGGAGTGATTATCTGGAACTAAAATTCTAAGCGTCTCTGCAACGCGGACACGAGCACAATTATTTGCCCGATCTTTTCCTCTCATCACAAACTCGGTTCAACTCATACACACTGCAAATCTAAGGTCAAAATACACGAGTTATCATAACCCAGAACATTTACATTGAAAACCCACATAATGACTACGCTCATTCACAACTCTCACCTCAAGAACTCAACAAGAACTTAATTATCAAAGAACGAAGCACAAAACCTCAAGAATGAAATTATGGATAAAAATCACATGATTGGCGTGTGGGTGAATGAACCAAACACTATGAAATCTTACATACCTCGTTACTGTGAAACAAATCCTCAATTCGCAAGAGATCTTGTTCGTTCTTCCTTTTCTCCTCCTTTTTCATCTTCTGGAACTCCTCTGAAAATCCTATGTGTAGTTTAGGATTTGTAAAACTAACCCAAATTAGATTTCACCCCAAAATATTACTAAATAATGTTTTAATCTAATGGAGTAAGGAAAAGACCAAAATACCCTTCACTAATTCAGGTAACTTTATGTAACTGGACAGGGGAGCTAGGCGTTGTAGCTAATGAAGTGTAGTAATAAAAAATGAGAATATAGTTGAGAAGTGTTTCTGAGCTTGAAAACTTCAAGTCATATCAATCAAGGCATTATTTCCATTCTTACTTCATACCCATATACATATGTTCTAGGTAAAAATAGCTTCAGATAGAGAGTGACTATGTTCAAACTCATATCGTTCTTGACTTATGTGCTATAGAAAGTTTCAAGCTCACAGTATGATTCAGTTCCGCCTATGCTAATAGGCAAGTTCAGAAGATAGTAAGAGTAGTTCTTTCCCCTCCCATTCTCAGTTTAACCGTCATTCGAGGGTGAATGATCCAAAAGGGGGAGATATTGTAACACTCCAAAAATTTCTAAGTTAAGGCCCGATCTATTCTTTATTTTCATATAAGGTCGTATCAGGTTATACTTAAATTTCTCATATGTGTAAAGGTCATCTATTTTGTGTGAAATGGATTTGAATATCAATTAAGGTCACTAGAACCCCCTAGCACAAATATTTTTGAGTTGAAAGCTTCCATACCGATTAAGTTTTGATGTAAGATTCTACTTAGGTCAACTTCAAACAATCATATCTCTTAGAATATAAAAAGCTTTAATGTAAGATTCTACTTGGGTCAACTTCAAATCCTCAATTTGCAAGAGATCTTGTTCGTTCTTCCTTTTCTCCTTCTTTTCATCTTCTAGAACTCCTCTCAAAATTCTAAGTGTAGTTTAGGATTTGTAAAACTGGCCCAAATTAGATTTCACCCCAAAATATTACTAAAACCTGTTTTAATCTGATGGAGTAAGGAAAAGACCAAAATACCCTTCACTAATTCAGGTAACTTTTCATAACTGGACAGGGGAGGTAGGAGTTGTAGCTAATGAAGTGTAGTAATAAAAAATGAGAATATAGTTGAGAAGTGTTTCTGAGCTTGAAAGCTTCTAGTCATATCAATCAAGGCATTATTTCCATTCTTACTTCATACCCATATACTTATGTTCTAGGTAAAAATAGTTTCAGATAGAGCGTGACTATGTTCAAACTCATATTGTTCTTGATTTATGTGCTATAGAAAGTTTCAAGCTCACAGTATGATTCAGTTCGGCCTATGTTAATAGGCAGGTTCAGAAGATAGTAAGAGTAGTTCTTTCCCCTCCCATTCTCAGTTTAACCGTCATTCGAGGGTAAATGATCCCAAAGGGGGAGATATTGTATCACCCCAAAAATTTCTAAGTTAAGGCCCGAACTATTCTTTATTTTCATATAAGGTCGTATCGGGCAATTCTTAAATTTCTCATATGTGTAAAGGTCATCAATTTAGTGTGAAATGGATTTGAATATCAATTAAGGTCACTAGAACCCCCTAGCACAAAAATTATTGAGTTGAAAGCTTCCATACCGATTAAGTTTTGATGTAAGATTCTACTTGGGTCAACTTCAAACAATCATATCTCTTAGAATATAAAAAGTTTTTATATAAGATTCTACTTGGGTCAACTTCAAATCCTCAATTTGCAAGAGATCTTGTTCGTTCTTCCTTTTCTCCTTTTTTTTCATCTTCTTGAACCCCTCTCAAAATTCTAAGTGTAGTTTAGGATTTGTAAAACTGGCCCAAATTAGATTTCACCCCAAAATATTACTAAATAATGTTTTAATCTAATGGAGTAAGGAAAAGACCAAAATACCCTTCACTAATTCAGGTAACATTATGTAACTGGACAGGGGAGCTAGGCGTTGTAGCTAATGAAGTGTAGTAATAAAAAATGAGAATATAGTTGAGAAGTGTTTCTGAGCTTGAAAACTTCAAGTCATATCAATCAAGGCATTATTTCCATTCTTACTTCATACCCATATACATATGTTCTAGGTAAAAATAGCTTCAGATAGAGAGTGACTATGTTCAAACTCATATCGTTCTTGACTTATGTGTTATAGAAAGTTTCAAGCTCACAGTATGATTCAGTTCCGCCTATGTTAATAGGCAAGTTCAGAAGATAGTAAGAGTAGTTCTTTCCCCTCCCATGCTCAGTTTAACCGTCATTCAAGGGTGAATGATCCAAAAGGGGGAGATATTGTAACACTCCAAAATTTTCTAAGTTAAGGCCCGATCTATTCTTTATTTTCATATAAGGTCGTATCAGGTTATACTTAAATTTCTCATATGTGTAAAGGTCATCTATTTTGTGT
>JAJOOR010015058.1:0-28858 GCA_036250505.1 Solanum acaule
TAGACAAAAAATGAATACATGATGAAATGTTAATTGAGGTAATCAGGTACGTCATTGTTGCTAAAAATAAAAATTGAACTCTATACTTTCTTCACCGTACTACAAATAAAAATTATCACTAAAATCAATAATTATTTATTTTAAAAAATACTCAAAATGCTAAGTTGCCATCACATTTTTTCATTTATTTACATTTTGATAGACAAAAAATGAATACATGATGAAATGTTAATTGAGGTAATCAGGTACGTCATTGTTGCTAAAAATAAAAATTGAACTCTATACTTTCTTCACCGTACTACAAATAAAAATTATCACTAAAATCAATAATTATTTATTTTAAAAAATACTCAAAATGCTAAGTTGCCATCACATTTTTTCATTTATTTACATTTTGATAGACAAAAAATGAATACATGATGAAATGTTAATTGAGGTAATCAGGTACGTCATTGTTGCTAAAAATAAAAATTGAACTCTATACTTTCTTCACCGTACTACAAATAAAAATTATCACTAAAATCAATAATTATTTATTTTAAAAAATACTCAAAATGCTAAGTTGCCATCACATTTTTTCATTTATTTACATTTTGATAGACAAAAAATGAATACATGATGAAATGTTAATTGAGGTAATCAGGTACGTCATTGTTGCTAAAAATAAAAATTGAACTCTATACTTTCTTCACCGTTGCTTTCCATTAAATGCTTTCCTCTTTGTCAACTACTTTATTTATCCTAATTTATATCACATCTTTTTCAATTTTATAGAGTTAAATAAAGAGACTTTTTTAGCACAAATTTATTTATACACCTTTTACATAATTTAAATTATTAATTAACGTAATTTATAATACTTTTATACATTTTAATTATATAAATTATTCTTAAAAATATTAAATGTTGCATGTCTGAATTCACGATCATATAAATTGGAGCAGATGGAGTAAGTACTAATACTTTTGTCTCAATCTATTTAATTTGGTACTCTTTTTTAGTTTGTTTAAAAAAAAGTTATTTTTTTATAATTCAAAATAAATTTTAACCACGTAAATATCTTAAATTTGTTTTTTTATTTATATTGAGAGGGAAGGAGTACTTTTCATTTAATTTAAAGAAGAATTATTTACATCATTGCTCACAAAAGCAACAAAAAGAAACCATGTTCTAGTTTCCATAGGTAGAGGAAGAGCCCATGGTTTTCATTCACATAGTAAAACAACTAGCGGCTTACAAAATTTTGATTATTTTTTTTCAACTTGTTCAAACTTTAATTCAATTCTTGTTTGTACCTCAAGAAATGGCTTTTCATCAACATGAAAGGCTAAGCCCTTATTTACTATAGCTAGTAGTATATATACACATACACATAAATGTTAACTTCCATAAGTAACAAATTAAGTTGAGTTCCCTTATATATTTTTATTGTAAAGTTTGATCATCAATTATGAGTAGCTTTAGTGAAGAACAAGAAGCTTTGGTAGTCAAGTCATGGGGGTCTATGAAGAAGGATGCTGGTGAATGGGGTCTCAAATTCTTTCTCAAGTAGGCACACTATAACTATTTACTTCGTTCTGTTTCAATTTATTTGTCCTATTTTCTTTTTAATCGGTTTAAAATAAATGTCAATTTTTCACGTGACGCACTTAGGATCATAAGATTAAATGATATTTTGATCTGTTCAATCTACGTTTCGTTAATTAAAACACTATAAGATTAAAATAATTTCTTAAAACTTCGTACAATTTAAATACAGACAAATAAATTAAAACAAAAAAGTATATATTATGACTTATTATTTTGGATATTTGTTGAATAATATAATTAGATGAATTTATTGATGATTTTCAGGATATTTGAAATAGCACCATCGGCAAAAAAGATGTTCTCATTCCTCAAAGATTCAAATGTGCCATTGGATCAAAATCCTAAGCTCAAAGTTCATGCTAAATCTATCCTTGTCATGGTAACTACAATGCCATTACTACTATTTTACTTTGTTCCTTAGTCTCAATTTAAGTATCTTTTTTTTTCTTTTTATTTCAAAAATAATAAAAAAAAGTGCATTTTGCTATGTTTAATAAGCTTACAATTCAAATATCTTACGTGACAAGTTTAAAATCATAAAATGTGACCCATCCTTTTCTGCATCCCATATGACATGCTTCTAGATCACAAGATTGAAATACATTTTGATGCATTATTATATATTTTTAATTTAAGGTTATAATAAAATTATTACAGCTTAATGATATATACCTTTGATCTATAGTGACAATTTTTTTTTTCTTCATAATTAATTTGTTTTTATGGCAGACTTGTGAAGCAGCAGTTCAACTTAGGAAAGCTGGAAAGGTTGTGGTGAGGGATTCCACTCTAAAAAAAATAGGTGCTACACATTTCAAGTATGGTGTGGTTGATGAGCATTTTGAGGTATATATAATATTAATAATAAAAATATTATAAACCTTCTTAGTATATTTGAATATACTTTTGGGCATACCAAATTTATTATTTTTATAATAAGGGTTCTAGATCCTACTTATAAGATTATACTGCGTATATATGTTATTATTGTATCCTCTTGACTAGCATTGGAAATGATATGTGTAAGATATAGTGTCAGAGAAATGAATTTTGGATTTGACTCAATCCGAAAAGCTAGTATAAGAGATGATGATTGTCCAAGTCATATAAAGAGACCACTTTGATCCTCGATAGACTCCTCAACCCCCCACCCTTCACGTCCTGGATATTTGGAGCATGTGTAAAAATTGAATTAAGATGAGTCCTGCTGTGATATCATGTTTTAAAAAAAATGAATCTTGAGCCTAATTTAGTTCTTAAAAATTAGCCAAAAGTGAAAATTGCTCGATCTGTATAAAAAGCACATCCATCCCTTTAACCATCGATGTGTGATTCTTCACGTAGAGTCTTTAAAACTCTAGATAAAACAAATTAAATAGTCATTCAGTTTGGCAAATTATCACAAAAATACATATGTTGGAAATTAAAATTCTATTATTTTGGTTGACAGGTAACAAAATATGCCTTGTTGGAGACAATAAAAGAAGCAAGTCCAGAAATGTGGAGTGTTGAGATGAAGAATGCATGGGGAGAGGCCTATGATCAATTGGTTAGTGCTATCAAGACTGAGATGAAGTAGCTAACCTTCAAAATCCAATAAAATAAATAAATTTACATCCTCTTGTATAACAACAACAATAACATTAGTCTCGTAAATGGGGTCTGAAATCGAGAATATAATGTATGCATATCTTATTTCTATTTTTTATGGAGTAGAAGGATTGATTCCGATTGACTATCGGCTCAAAATATTTTGTATTACTTTCAAAGTTTTGTAATCTAATTTGTGTGCTATGTCTTTTGTATATATGTATGGATTATTTATTTTTTGCATTTTTGTATATATTATCTAAGGAATTAATTTGGTGTATGAATTTTATTTTTCTAGGCATGTATCAGAGGAATTAATTTGAAAAATAAGGCAAGTAATAACCTTCTCTATAAAAAAAATTGTTTTTAATTATTAATGCACCTAAGATAAATCCTTTAATTGGGTGTAAGGCAAAAGTATTCATTACCCCTGAACTTGAAGCTTTTTATTCAGTGTACACCTAAACTATATTCCGTTTTAATTACCCCCGAACTTGTTTATTCCTTCATCACGTACACCTTTTTTGTCCACCTGCTCCTATTGTGATTACACGCGCGCGATAACTGGCAAAAGTGGTGATGTGGATTTCCATCTGGATAAATAATAGCCACCTAGATAAATTAATATGGCAAAAAATAAATATCAAACCTTCTCACCTAGGCTTCTCACCTAAAACTTTCGGACTAAGCTTCTCACTAAAACTTCCGGACTAAACCCGAAAATCTTCAAGAAATTAATATTTAGTACTGGAGAACTCAGATTAAATGCCAACACAAGACTTTTATTGTTGAGAATAAAACAAATTAAGTTTGGTTAAAAAAAATCGGTGGGGATTGGGGTTGTTTCTGCAAAAGTATCTTGAAGAAGATGGGTTGCAGGGGAGGATGCGGGGTTGCAGGGGAGGGGGATAGGGTGCTGCAAAATAGATTTTAAAATAATTAGATAAAATACTACATGTCATTTATTTATTGGATAGTTTTTCTTAAATTTAAAATTCATTGTTTAAAAGTTATTTTTGAATAAGGGCTGATTTCGCGGAACTCCTTCTGGATTTGGGTTTTTCTAGACGTGAAGTTGATCGATTAAATTTCAAATTTGTCTGAAATTCTTACCAAGTAAGTGTTAATCTTTGTTTCCTTTACTTTTCATTTACATTTTGCCCTATTTTTCGTTTAAAATATGTCAAATATTAAAGAAAAATGAAGATTTTACGTTTTTTACCGTTGTAGCTTTATGATGTGGCAAAAAATCACCTCCTCACGCGCCTAGTAGAGTGTGTTGTCAAATTCTACGTCAGGTGGACGATAAAGGTGTACGCAATGGAGGAATAAACAAGTTTGGGAATAATTAAAACGGAATATAGTTTAGATGTACAACGAATAAAAAACTTTAAATTCAGTAGGTAATGAATACTTTTGCCTTAGGTGTACTATATCTATGTATTAGGTGACTTTTTGTGCTTCAGCATGTATTAGGTGTACTATATCTATGTATTAGGTGACTTTTTGTGCTTCAGCAATATTGGTCAAATATGCTATGCTACAATTTTGACTTATTACTAAACAATTATATTTGACATAAGTTTGAAAGGTTAATTTTCCGTCCATTTTTATGGGTTCAATATTAACTCAGCACATTTTTTTAACAGATTATAAATAAAATAATAATTTTATTATATCAATCTTTTTATTAAATATAATAAATTCAAATATTATATGTTTAAGTCGTTTCAAGAAATTGTGCTTGTGGTACAACGCAGAAAAATCATAAAAAATTATGGGGATCTATTTTGGTCACTCCATTTAAGTAATTTTGCTTTATGTTTTTTTTATGGCACGAATATGTAATATTATATAACTTTCAAGTGAAAAAAATATAGTACTTATTTTTGCCTTTTTTTTTAGCACAAATATATATAAAAAAATGAAAGGGTGTTCAATGAGTTATGTTAGATTTGTTGTTATATCAACAAATTGATGATTGAAGTTTTTTTTTTTTTTATGATATATGAAATTAATGTTTCAAATTTGAGCTTATTTGAAATAGATTTAGGTGTTGAAATTTTAAAAATAGTTTATTTTTTATTTTCTTAAACAAATTTCTGACTCACATGCCTGAAATTTGAGCCCATATTTACCATAGTTCATTCCGGTATGAAGGACTAAAGTGCAAACTTAAAAAAGATTTTAAAAAAAAATGTTAAATGAGTTTGTTAGACTTGTTATTCTTTTTATAAATTGGTGATTAATTGTGTTTTATTTTTTATGATCTATGAAACTTATATTTTGAATTTGAACTTGTTTAGAGCATATTTGAGTTTTGAATTTATTGTTGAAATTCGAAGAATACATTTTTTTTTGTTCAGACGCACATATCTGAAATTTCATTTCATTTTCACAAGTATTTCACTCATGTATGATTGAGATGCAAACATACATGAAAAGATTCAGATATACATGCCTAAAAGTTTAATCAATTTTCACATACACCTAATGTTCAAACTTTTACTTTTGCAAGTCACACTAATCATAAGGCGAAAACGTATGATGTTTGGCCTTCACAAGACCACACTTTATGACTCAAATATTTAGAATTATCAAGCTTCAGACGTGATTGTCCAATCTTTTCTTCAAAAGAAATAAACTTGCAAAAAAAAGTTATGAAACATATACTACTTAATTAATTAGCTATTTCAAAAACAAATATTTATGCGCCCAGAAAAATCCGTTGTGATAGAATATTAAACTATTGTCATGGATTTATTTCAATAGTTTAGGACCATTGCATTTTCTCCAATTAGAGCGACGGTTATTCCTCTTTCTCATGTTGCCACACATAGTTTTAGTCGGTTCAAAGCTCTAAATATTTGTCCAATTTGACATTTCTTTCTTGGAATATTTAGATAAAAATACAAAAAAAAAAAACCATGTTATATATGCGTACATAAGAAATAATGAAATTTGATAAATAACAAAATACTTATTATATGACATATATGCTATGGTTTACTTTTAACATAAGAAAAGGTTGCCATTAGCTATTATTGCACTTAATTTTATTATTCTTTAAATTAAAAGAAAGCATATTGTCAAATGTTATTTTTTCAAAGAAATTTAGCTATGACCAAGTAAAATCTCTTAACATAAGCTTGGAGATTCATATTGGATGAACCATTTTCCTTCATAGCTTCCTTAGCCAAATCTTTCCATTTTTTTTTGGCATTCTTTCTATATTCCTCCCCTTTCATCACAACATCTATGCATCTCCCCAAGTCATCCTTTTCAACAATACCTTCATCATTGATCCTAACTCAGACTCCGATTTTCCAGACATCTTGAATGAGTTTAGCGTTACAAAGTTGATCATTCCAAAGTGGACATGCCACAATAGACATGCCAGAAACTAAGCTTTCTAGAGTTGAATTCCATCCACAGTGAGTCAAGAAACAACCCAAAGATGGATGATGTAAGACTTCCACTTGTGAGCACCAAGTCACTATTTTTCCTTGCTTTTCTAATTCTTCTTTACACCTCAAATTTTCCTCCGATTTTCCCCCGTTTCTGCCTTTCCTAACCACCCACAAAACGGCCTTCCACTTTTTAATAATCCTTGAGCTATATCCTCCATTAGTTGATTTGGTATCTCAGCGTAGCTACCAAATGCTATGTAAATAACCGACTCATTAGGCTTTACATCCAACCAATCCATGTAATTTTTTGAAATTGATTGTAAATCGGTTCCAAAAGAAGTATCAGGACGATCCTTTCCTTCAAGAAAAGCTGAAGGAATGCAAGGACCAACTCCCACCATGGTCACACTATCCATCAAAGCCCTAAGAGCATCAAATTCCAAAGCATCAAGAGTATTGACTAATACTCTTGGATTTTCTTCGCTATTCAATAGTTGAATGTGTTCTTTGATAGATTGAGTTGCCCAATCATAATACTTCACATTAGTGAAAACAAAGGAAGGAAAATCGTGAGGATTAAGAGCTAAAGGCAACCCCGGAAGCTCTAGAGATTGATGTTGAGGACAATTCTTGGAAGAATCTGCATAGTCAGTAAAGTAATAATAATAGATATCCAATATTGTGATTGGTTGGATCCAAAAAAGTGTTGATGGGACATTAATGCTCTTGGTCACTGACCCGACCCAAGCCATAAAGGTAGTGTAGATAATATGTGTGAAAGCATAATTCTTTTTTGTATGCTCTGATACCATATTGATCATGAATTCGGACCCATAAGTCTTCACCGAATTAAAAAATAAGTGGTACTCATCAAATGATCCCTTAAAATTATCATTATAGCCATCGGAAAAGGGAGCAAAGCTTAGTCCTTTTAACGTTGTGAGATTGGAGATGCGATTGAAACCTGATAGGCTAGTACAATAGGTAACGTCTACTCCTAAATTGACCAATCTCTTGGCAAATTGAAGGCATGGATTTATGTGACCTAGCATTGGAAATGACAAAAGTTGGACATGACAATCATTCTTCTTCAAAATTTCCATTGCTATTTGTTATATTCTTTAGGCAAATTGAAAGGGCAAGTTGTATTCCTATATTGTCTTAGGTTTTAGAGTTCATATAATGATATAATTATGGACATGATGATCAAATGACATTTGTAGAAATAAATTAATCTGTTTTTATTCACTTAATTTATACTTTTTAAAGAGACATAATTACCACCAACTCATGAGATAATGACTCATATGTTGTAGATTATATATACACAACATTAAGGGGTCGTTTGGTACAAAGATTAATAATGCAGGGATTAGTAATGTAAGGATTAATAGTGCAGGGATTAGTAATGCAAGAATTATTTTTACCAAGTGTTTGGTTCATTGTTTCCCACCTCATCTTGTGTTTGGATTAAAACTTTATGAAAAACTTCTTTCCAACTCTCTAAATAATTTGTAAGCTAACTTATTTAAATAAATTTACTAGTACAAATATAAAACATAAAATCAAGAAAATAAACAAAATAATTAAAATTATTTGAGGGATTTTTTTGTCTTTACATAGACTTATCCCATTGAAGGTATTAGTAATACATCCTATAATACCATGTATTAGTATAACTAATCCATGGATTAGTTATACATAGACCCAATTTCCCACCAAACATAATACTAAATAATATCATATATAATACATGGACTATTTATTTTAATGCGGCCTACCAAACTACCCTAAGTTGTGAAGAAATTAATATGCCACAACAAAAAAGTTAGCATGTTTATTATATTTTAATATTTTAAAAGTAAGAATGATTGTTTTAAGTGCTTGAATTTGGAATCTTTTCACATAATACCAGATCACTCATGCTAATTGGTTCTATTGGCCGTTTCCTCAACATGTAATATTAATTGAAGGAAAAAAGAGCAAAAGCGAGGAACACAAATAAACAATTATTCCGCGCTCGTGTATTTGGAAACAAATTATCTCAAAATTAATTATTTCAGAATTGTTATTCCACCCTTAATGTGGTATAAAAATAATACTACAATCTCAAAATAAATTATCCTACAATTTATCTAAATCAAACATGAGATAAATTTATATTAAATTTACTCACGAAATTATTTATTCTTTATCCCCTCCTACCAAAGGAAGTAAAAAAGTATTGGAATTTAAAAGGCTAAGAATAATGTGTTCGAAGCCTACAAAAAAGTAAGGAATAACTACGACTCAATATTTTTAGGTGATATAGATTATAAAATAGCCAATAATGAATAGATTTTTTTATATTTAAATATAATATACAAAATTAATAAATATTTTTTGTATATTTTAATCATACTAGTAAATAAATTTGACCAAACTATACATATTGACAAGTTTTTCAAAAAATATATTTGTAAAATAATCCAAGGACAGTGATGAGTTGGAGCAGGTCAGTAGAATCCAAAGGGTTTAATTAAGGAGATAGGATTGTTCCTCTCTTAATTGCAGAGTATACATGTTCGAACCTTGGATATGTAAAAATCTTTAGTAGAGAATGTGTCCCTCAGAGTCCTACACGATGCAAATTCAAAATAGTCGAACTCTAATTTAGATATCAAACATCAGGTGAGAAACCAAAAAAAAAAAAAAAAATCTCATTTTGAGCATTTGTGGTTGAAATTAGGTTTCGAACATTCAACAAGTTTGACATAATATTTTGAAATTTGTTACTTTCTGTGTCCTAATTTAGATGACTCACTTTTCTTTTTTAAGCAATCTAAAAAGGAAAAATTTTCAAAATGTCAATATTTTAACATTTAATATGGCCCTTTAGCCACATTTTCAATATTTATTAAAAATGTCAACATTTTCTTTTGTTATAGGGCTAATTATGTATTTTTTTCATTTGTTTTATTTTAAAGAATACAATTAGTTAATAGCATAAAGGAGAAAATCACGGGAGAGAATATTTTAAAAACTTTTAAACGGAGATTTAAATTGAGAGATATTGAGATACATTGTGAGTACAGAAATACAAACTTTTTATGGCATACCGTTAGAATGAATGCAAATAAAAAAGAAATACAAGCAAAAATTATGTATTATTTCAGATAATTAGCCAGAAAGATACTATTATGAACTACTAACTTTGTATCCACTACCGAGGTTGAATACAATTTGATGACCAAAATACAAAATTAGTAGGCATAGTTAGAATAAATACAAAATAAAAAGCAATATAACAAAAAATATGTTGTATTTCACATAATCCCCACAAAATAATATTATGTACTACAAAAGTTGTATCTAAATATGCCTTGTTGGAGACAATAAAAGAAGCAAGTCCTGAAATGTGGAGTGTTGAGATGAAGAATGCATGGGGAGAGGCCTATGATCAATTGGTTAGTGCTATCAAGACTGAGATGAAGTAGCTAAGCTTCAAAATCCAATAAAACAACAACAATAACATTAGTCTCATAAATAGGGTCTGAAATCGAGAATATGATGTATGCATATCTTATTTCTATTTTTTATGGAGTAGAAGGATTGTTTCCGATTGACTATTGGCTCAAAATATTTTGTATTTCTTTCAAAGTTTTGTAATCTAATTTGTGTGCTATGACTTTTGTATATATGTATGGATTATTTATTTTTTGCATTTTTGTTTTCATTATCAAAGGAATTAATTTTGTGTATGAATTTTAACTTCTAGGCATGTATCAAAGGAATTAATTTGAAAAATAAGGCAAGTAATAACCTTCTCTATAAAAAATTGTTTTTAATTATTAATGCACCTAAGATAAATCCTTTAATTAGGTGTACTATATCTTTGAATTAGGTGACATTTTTGAAGCAATATTGGTCAAATATGCTATGCTACAATTTTAACTTACTACCCCAAATCCCAATAGATCATTGAATTATAAACAATTATATTTGACATAAGTTTTAAAGGTTAATTTTCTGTCCATTTTTATGTGTTCAATATTGACTGAAATTTTAGTAAATTTTAATATCATGGTTGAGCATGCACATATATATATATTGTCGCGCCCCGTTTTTCTCAAAACGGACTTTCCTTTCGAATGCACGACCTAACAACTCTTTTGAGCTTTGGAGGATTGAAGAGTCGCCACCTAACGAATTAAGATGCGTTAGGGCACCTATCTAACCTAACTAAGTCTAACTAAGGTCAACGAACCAGAGATCAACATAAGGGTTCAAGTTACCTCGAGGGGAAGGTGTTAGGCATCCCTCGAGGTCCACAAATGTGGGTCCCAACCGTATCTCATGCAATATATGTGGGGGTTACAAAGTAGCAATTAAGGTCACTTCATTTGTTATTTATTTAATTAGCATGGTTACTAAGTGATAAATAATATTAAACAATTAAGGTCATTTCAATTATTTATTTAATTAATTAAGCATGCGAAAACTAGGTGATAACAATATTAAGCGATTAAGAGCACATTAATTATTTTTATTTGATTGGTTAAGCATGCAAGACTAAGTGATAATATAATAACAAATAAATATAAACAATTAATAAAGAGATAAGCGAGGAGACAGAAGTTGCACCAAAAATAAGCAAACAAGAATTTTATTTTATTTAAGCTACCCCAAATAATTATAATTATAAACACATAAAGGGATAAAAGGACAGGGAGACTCTGAAGGACTTTAGGATCAGCACTCGACTTTTCTTTAGTGTTTCGATAAGCTTCCGTGTAGGGACAGACAAAACCAAAGTTTGTCGCTTTAAGCCTGAGTCGACGTCATCATCTCCATAGGGCCTAAACTAGCCCTACCCCACCACCGCATGCTTTTCGTCTCTAAAAGGTGCCTAGCGTCCCTGATTAAGGTCCAAGAGGCATTGGACAACTATTAGGAAGGGTTTAGACTGAAATAATAATAGGCCCACCTAGACAACAAGTCAAACAAATTGGACGATCATTTAGCACATAAAGTCTCAAGTTGTCCTCTAGATTTTAATTAACATGCTAGTAAACACAGATGGAGTGAAAAGGTTGCATGCTAAGCGTGTGACATACAAACAAATAATATAATAATATAATTAATTTAGAGGACAAGAAATATTACAAGTCAGGAAAAACATATTAGCATATTAGACTGATTTAATTAGTAATTAGCTTAAAATGAGACACTTTATAATAATGCAAATGGGCAAAATATATAAAAGCAGTAACAGATTATTAATGCTTAAATTTATTTTATTTACAGTAGCTTAATAGTTGCAGAGTATAATCAATAGCCGATTTTAATTAGGAGAACAAGTAACAAATGCAAAAGATGTGTATTTTTTTAAAAAGAAAATAGTAGCATATGGTATTATTAGTGCAAAAGAAACTAATTTAAGTGGCAGAAAACAGATAATTGCAAAAAAAATCTTTGAGCAGGCGATTAACTATTGATCTTAAAACAATGATTAATACTATGCAGATTTTTAAAGAGGCAGGGAGATATTTAAGTGTTTAAAGATGCAAAAGTACTCATGCATGCAATTTAATATATTCAGAAATATGCACATAGATAATATTTAATATGACAAATTATTTAATTTCAGTAGGCAGGACTTTTAGTTAATTAGCACGTTGGCAATTATTTAATTATTTAACATGCTGAAAATGATTAGATTATAATTCTAACAAGCTGATTTATTCGAACTGATTAGCATTAGCTTACTCATTAGATCATATGGACATAATTTCTAAGTGAACATGCTGAGAGAAATTTAAACCAACAAATTAACATACTACAATTTTATTAGCAAATCGTTAATCAATCCTATATGCATAAATTCTAGATGATATGGATTTTTATGATCTTATAGGCAAAAATTTCTGCATGTATAGCATACACAATTAATAAATAAATAAATTAAATAGCAGCCTTTAGTTGTTAATAATTACCGAGATTAGCAACATCTAATCAATTACACTAAATGATCACATAAAGCTGACAATCATTTTAAAACTTATCTAGTTAACATGCCAAAGTTATTACATGTCTGATTAGTGGGCAAGATTAATTAACATGTTAAAGATCTGTAGAATATTGAATAACAATAAGCTGCCATTTAAACCTAATGCATGGTTTCTAGTTACAAAATTGATTCTCATATATTAAAATGCATTCTACATTTCAAGCGACGCAAATGTACAACATACTGATTTGAGCATATGTTTAAAGAGGTTTATGGAAATTAGTCGGTTTATTATGCAAGGAGTCATTAATTGATATTTAAACAAGTGATCCATTTAACGGAAAGATGTGCTATCAGTCCAATAATTAATGTCAAACAATAACCCCCTTTTTTTTTTTTTAGTTTTTAACATAATCAAGTCTACGGTGAGCAATCGATAAATATGAAGAAGCAATAATCACAATCTTATAAGCATGTTTTCTAACACTAACAGACGGCGGTAAATAAACAATTAGCACATAATTCCATTCCTCTTAGACAATTCCCCAAGTTACTTCATATATGAGTTTGAGAGTTGTACAAATATTACAAACCGAAATAAATAATAGAAGCAATACAACTATAATAAATAAAACTAAATTTTATCCGGAAACACATCTCAGACGACTCTTCAACACTTGAACTTCAATGTTCAAAACCCGTGCTAAACAAAAGAAAGCAATACAATACATATATAATAGAAGGGGTACTTAACATTATTCATTTGAATGAAGACAGGCAAAGGGCATAGTCGCATTAACTCAAGCATCGAATTATTCAAATAAGCAGCAAACACTGAATATGACATCATTCACATACATCACATATAAAGGGGAGAAGAGAACTAACCTGAATGCTTCCTTATATTTATTAATACCCAATTTGGGACTCAAGATAGCTAAGATGATGCAGAACAGGAATTAAACATGTATAAATGATACTAAACAGTTATGCAGTACAAGAAATCAGCAATGAAGATCCACACTTAATCCCACAACCGACCCGAACACAGCAAATTAGCAAGTATAGAAGAGCTTTTGTTTACCGGAAAACTTAATTCTTTTAAAGGGTAGGGAGCAATATATATTTTTTTGTATTCATATATGAGCAATGTGTGTTAGAATAATGTGAGAATGTGTAGAGGTGTTCCACCGTATGTCAGAGAGTAAAGGGATATTTATATAGTGAAAGAGTGGAGGACACAAATAAGGGAAAGAAATAATTAAGGAGACATATTTTAGGTAATTTATTTTCTTAAAATACGAAGGAGCCAGATTTTAGGTCAATCAAATATATATTTTCCTTAACAAAATAGAGAGTAAAAAAAATCAGTACCATTCTTCTTAATCCAACACAATTTTACCAAAAATAATAAAGTAAGAATATGCTTCAATTTATTTAAGACAAGTAAATAAGCAATTCAAGATAACCAATTGATGCAGTGTACAACTATATAAGGAAAGAAATATTTACACGCAAATTACGGATCAAATTATATATACCTACCATAATGTCACAAGTAAGAGTCTGTTCCCAACTTAACTAAGACAAGGAAACAATCAAAATATAGGGGGGCAAGGAGAGAATAGACATATTAAAGGAAAACAATATTTATGCCTAATTCCAATGTCAAGACATACAATTTCATCGACTTATTTCCAGCAATTAACACATAAACATCTAACAAATTTTAACTGAGCTAGTAAAATCAACTAAGGGCAACCCATCAAATCAACATAGAGTCAATTAGCATAAGATGTAAAACTTAAGCCACAATTTGAGCATACTCACTAAATTAGAAGCAATTAGATTAGTTTTGTTTTATTATTATTATTATTTTATTTTACAACGTCCACTTATCAGATCACTAAAGTGGGGATAAGCAAGCACAAACCTTTGATTTTAAGCAAAAGTTTTTGATTCAAGTTGATCACATATCACATTAACATGAATAAAACTTCAGCAGTATAGCAATTCGAAGCATTCTATAATCCACTCCAAGTGACTAAATCATATAACATAATGGTATGTTACAACAATTTCAAATAATCACAAATAATGGCAAATGTTTAAGGTGAGATAATTTCACATACAGTATGGAAACATGCATTGAAATCAGTCACACTAAAAAAAGAACATACCTTGACGGATATGTTAAGATCCGTCTTTAATGACCTCGAAATCCCCTAAAATGGGGTCTGCCAGGGCTCGATGCTGTTGGTCGGAGAAGAGAGAAGGTGGAGACGAGCAGAGGCGTTGTTGTTGCTTCGTCCTCGATGTTCGCCGGTGGCTGGTTGTTCCGATGATCCCTCGCCAGCTGCTGGTTCTCGCCGATGGAGGCGCCTAGCTGCTCGATTTTGAGGAAATTTAAAGAAATTCTATCCAATTACAATACCATAAAATATTATATTTAAAATTACATAAATTTTTAAAACATTTGAATTATTTCGAGTTTTACTAATAATTTTAAAATATTTACAATAATTTTTATAAAGTATGCATACTAAAATTACAAATTTTAGACAAAATCGACTAAAATTTTATAATTCAAAATATGTTTTTAAAATGCGTATTTAATCGGATAGCATTCCCAAAAAGGGTTAAAGGTCGGTCAAAATTGAGTGTCAACATATATATATATATATATATGTATATATAAATGAAAAAGTGTTCAATGAGTTATGTCAGATTTGTTGATAAGAAAACGACATTTTTTGACCCTGTGTTAGGGAAATATTCTTATTTTAGTCCTTGTGTTATCTAACTTAGCACTATTAACCTTCAATTATATAAAGTGAGTTATTTTAATCCTTCAACTAACAGATCCAAAAAGAATTAACAGAAAGTTTACTGCTAAAAGGGGTAATTAGGGTATTTCATTTTAATTCTCTCTCTTTGAAGAACAAGCTCAAGTCTTCCCTGCTCTGATTTATTTAACTCTCGTTGTCTCTTCTCGATTTTTCATAATTTTGAGCTAGGTTTTTTTATTCATAAATGAGGTTTTTTTCTCATTAAAGCCTGTTGTTCAATTGTATTGCTGCAACTTTTAGCCATTTCTAAGTCACTCAAACAATTCAAAGAAAGTAAATTTATCATCCTTTTTAATTGACTAAATGAATTGATCTCCCGATCGCTACTTTCCATGTCCAAATGGCAAGATATATGTGTAGTTTTCGAAGCTACTTTTCCGTTTTAATTGTTTGATTAGGACTTGCAGTTTAAAACAAGCCTTAGAAAATTATTACTAATGAACTTCATAATCTTACTGTAACATCTCGCAACTAGAAGGAAGTTTAAAATCTGGAAATAGTTATTTTTGGAAAGTATAAGGAAATCTGGAAAATTTTAAGTAAGTTAAAGTGAGTTTTTGATCAAATTCAAATGACCATACCTCCTAGCTCGGGATTATTTAGATGTATTTACAGATATGGTTGGAAAGTTTTTGGAACGATCTTTCCAACGCTGCCAAAATTACGCGAATCCGAGTTCGTATGAGTGAGATACCCCCATTGGAAGCTGGGCTGTTCAAATAAGGAAATGTCCAATCCGGATTTTGAAGGATATTTCAGTCTTTTCCTTATCCAATTAATTAAATTCGTTTTAGTGAATTAATTAAGGGTCTAAAATGAACCTTGTCAGTTTTACGCTTTTGAAATAGAGTTAGGGTTTTAGATAAGAGGAAAGAAGAGGAGAAAAAAGAAGGAGAAGCAAGGAAATCGTCAAGTTCGTCAAGTTTAGAGTCTCCCATAGCGTTGGGTTCGTTCACCCACTCGTCAAATATGTTTAGTTCAGTGAAATTCGTCCTAAAAGAGTTTGAAAGTTGATGTTCTTGACATGAATTCTTGAATTTGAATGTTGTTCTTGAATTGGGATGAATTGAGAAGTTTCTGAGTTCGTTACGTCGCATTATAGAGTCGATTTGAGTTAGGTTCTTAAGTACTTTTGCTGGGTATCTGTATCTAAAAGTAATTTGAGAAGAAGAACCGAGTTTGGGTGAATTGGGGCTAGAAAACGAAGAAGAAATTTCGTCGGACGAAATTAGAGGGTGGCCACGTGTTGCGCGCCTAGTGACCAGATTTGAAGTTTTAGCTTCGCGTCGCGGAGCTGACACGAGGTGTTCTGCCTCAAAAGACGTTTTCAAAACCAAAATTTAATTATGCGTCCGCGTCGCGGACCCATATTTAAATCTTAATTTTCGGTATTTTCTCATGTTTAGCTATCTAAAATCACTCCTAAACAACATAAGATCTTTCCAATCACAAATCTTAATCCTTGAATCCATAATTCAATTCCAAGGATCAGTTAAGAATCAAGTCAAGAGCAATTAAGATCAAAGTCAAGAGAAGTTCATTTCAAGCTTTCATAAGTCTTTTACAAACGTTATAACTTTGTTTTAAGTTTTGAGTTCAGTAAAGAGTAATGTTAAAGTTCTTTTCTTCAAAGAAACACATGGGGACTAAGTATTTCCCAAAGAGATTTAAAATGTTTTACACATTTAAATAAGAGCGGAGACTGAGATTTCCAAAGAGCCTTCGGGCTAGTTTTCAAAAAAGAGTAAATGTTTTTATAATTATGCAAGAGAGGAAACTTTGATTTCCAAGATAGCATTTGAGCTAAGTTTTTTTAGCACTAATCTCAAATCACAGAAGAAGTATGTTTTTAAACATAAGAGCTAATATTATAGTTTTGGGAGTAGTATTGAACACTGATATGGGGATGCGGGTTCACATTAACTCAAGTCTCCATAAACCATGTAGCCATCATGGGTAGAAAATGGTCATACTTTTTAGATGAATCATTTTCACATACACTAGTGGATCCACTTAGTAGTTCAGGTCCTATACCACGGCAATGTATAAGATGGCCGGGGTAGCGTGGGGCTAATAACGTTGTATCATCACTATAGTTCTTAAGTATTGGTTGTCGGTTAGAGAAATTCCCACAACAGTAATTGCATGGTTCCTCAAGGGGTTCTGCTTAGTATGGATGGGGGTATGGGACTTCATTCATGCATTGCACAAGTAGGCTTTGAGAGGGATCATGATATGTTTTTTTTTTTTTAATGATTATGAGGTGACAATATGTTTTAAACATTTTTCTTTTTCTTTATATTGCACTTGTTTTAAATTGCTTTATAATGAAATGAGTTCAGTTAAGTATTCGTGAGTTGAGAAGAGTGAAGGTAAGTGTTTATTTCAGATTCTCTTTCCTGCCTATGTTGTTTTAGCATTCCAACTCGCATACTCGTACATTCAATGTATTGATGCCAGTTGTCCTACATCATCTTATGATGCAGACACAGGTAACTAGGATCGGCATTCCGGTGCATCGTTGATCCAGTGAGTAGTTCAGAGTCTATTGGTGAGCCTCCTTGCATTCCGGAGGGTCCATTTCATTGTTTTCTAGTTTAGTTCATTAGGATGTTGTGGGGTTTGTCCCAACATCCATCTCAGTTGTTATTAGAGGCTTCATAGATAGTCAGATGTTAGTTCTTTAGTCTTTTCATTGTCATTATTCCATGTTGAGACTTGAGTTTGCCTTAATGGCCAGGTGAATGTTCCTTTATAACATTCCAGTTTATTATATGAAATTATCTTTGTTGAGTTTAAGTTTTCTGCTGAGTTAAGTAAGCCAGGCCAAGGGTTCGCTTGGGGCCAACAATGGTCTTCGAGTGCCAGTCCCGCCCAGGGTGTAGGCTCGGGGCGTGACACTTACATTTGTTAATTGACAGCCAATGCATTGCCATTGAACTCTCTGTTAATTTTTTTGGATGTGTTAGTTGAGGGATTAAAATTACTCACTTGATATAATTGAAGGTTAATAGTGCTAAGTTTGATAACACAAGGACTAAAATAGGAATATACCTTAACACAGGGAATAAAAGTGTCATTTTCACTTAATTGTTAGATGAATAATTGATAATTGAAGTTTTTTTTTTTTTATATGAAATTTATATTTTAAATTTGAGCTTATTTGAAATAAACTTGCAAAAAAAAATTATAAAACATATACTAATTAATTAGCAATTCCAAAAACGAATATTTACCTAAAAATTCATTGTGATAGAATATTAAACTATTGTCATATATTTATTTCAATAGTTTAGGACCATTACATTTTCTCCAATTAGAGCATTGGTTATTCCTCTTTCTGTTGCCACAAATAGTTTTAGTCAATTGGATTCAAAGCTGTAAATATTTGTCCAATTTAACATTTCTTTCTTGGAATATTTAGATAAAAATACAAAAAAATACAAAAAAAACTATGTTATATATGCGTACATAAGAAATAATGAAATTTGATAAATAACAAAATACTTATTATATGATATATTTGCTATGGTTTACGTTAAACGTAAGAAAAGGTAGCCATTAGCTATTATGGCACATAATTTTATTATTCTTTAAATTTAAAGAAAGCATATTGTCAAATGTTATTTTTTCAAAGAAATTTAGCTATGACCAAGTAAAATTTGCTTAACATAAGCTTGGAGATTCAAATTGGATGAACCATTTTCCTTCGTAGCTTCCTTAGCCAAATCTTTCCATTTTTTGGCATTCTTTCCACACTCCTCCCCTTTCATCACAACATCTATGCATCTCTCCAAGTCATCCTTTTCAACAATACCTTCATCATTGACACTAACTCGGATTCCGATTTTTCAAACATCTTGAATGAGTTTAGCGTTACAAAGTTGATCATTCCAAAGTGGACATGCCACAATAGGCACGCCAGAAACTAAGCTTTCAAGAGTTGAATTCAATCCACAGTGAATCAAGAAACAACCCAAAGATGGATGATGTAAGACTTCCACTTGTGAGCACCAAGTCACTATTTTTCACTATTTTTCCTTGCTTTTCTAATTCTTCTTTGCACCTCAAATTTTCCTCCGATTTCCCCCTGTTTTTGCCTTTCCAAACCACCCACAAAAACGGCCTTCCACTTTTTAATAATCCTTGAGCTATATCCTCCATTAGTTGATTTGATATCTCAACGTAGCTACCAAATGCTATGTAAATAACCGACTTGTTAGGCTTTTCATCCAACCAATCCATGTAATTTTTTGAAATTGATTGTAAATCGGTTCCAAAAGAAGTATCAGAACGATTATTCCCTTCAAGAAAAGCTGAAGGAATGCAAGGACCAACTCCCATCATGGTCACACTATCCATCAAAGCCCTAAGAGCATCAAATTCTAAAGCATCAAGAGTGTTCACTAATACTCTTGGATTTTCTTCACTATTCAATAGTTGAATGTGTTCTTTGATAGATAGAGTTGCCCAATCATAATACTTCACATTAGTGAAAACAAAGGAAGGAAAATCGCGAGTATTAAGAGCTAAAGGCAACCTTGGAAGCTCTAGCGATTGATGTTAAGGACAATTCTTGAAAGAATTTGCATAGTCAGTAAAGTAATAATAATAGATATCCAATATTGATTGGTTGAATCCAAAAAAGTGTTGATGGGACATTAATGCTCTTGGCCACTGACCCGACCCAAGCATAAAGGCAGTGTAGATAATACGTGTGAAAGCATAATTCTTTTTTGTATGCTCTGATACCATATTAATCAGGAACTCAAAACCATAAATCTTCACCGAATTATAAAATAAGTGGTACTCATCAAATGATTCCTTATAATTACCATCGTAACCATCAGAAAAAGGAGTAAAGCTTAATCCTCTTATAGTGGGGAGATTAGAGATGCGATTGAAACCTGATAGACTAGTACAATAGGTAACTTGTACTCCTAAATTGACCAATCTCTTGGCAAAATGAAGGCATGGATTTATGTCATTGGAAATGACACAAGAAGAACATGACAATCATTCTTCTTGAAGTTTTCTATTGCTATTGTGTTATATTCTTTAGGCAAATTGAAAGGGCAAGTTGTATTCCTATATTGCCTTAGGTTTTAGAGTTTATATAATGAAGATAATTATGGACATGATGATCAAATGACATTTGTAGAGACAAATTAATGTTTTCTTATTCACTTAATTTATACTTTTTAAAGAGATATATTTACCACCAACTCATAAGAGATAGTGACTCATTTGTTGTAGATTATTATATATATATATATATACAACATCAAGTTGTGAAGAAATTAATATGCCAAAACAAAAAAGTTGCATGTTTATTATATTTTAATATTTTTAAAAAAGAATGATTGTTTCAAGTGCTTGAATTTGGAATCTTTTCACATAATACCAGATCACTCATTCTAATTGGTTCTATTGCCCGTTTGTCAATACATGTAATATTAATTGAGGAAAAAAAGAGCAAAAGCAAGGGACACAAATAAAAAATTATTTCACGCTCATTTAGTTGGGAATAAATTATCTCGAAATTAATTATTTTAGAATTGTTATTCCATCCTTTATATCATATAAAATAGTACTACAATCTCAAAATAAATTATCCAGCGATTTATCTAAATCAAACATGAGATAAATTCATCCTAATTTAATCACGAAATTATTTAATTTTATCCCTCCTACCAGACGAAGTCAAAAAGTATTTGGAATTTAAAAGTCTAAGAATAATGTGTTGGAGCCTACAAAATAGTAAGGAATAACTAGGACTCAATATCTTTAGGTGATATAGATTATAAAATAGTCAAACTCTAATACATGTATCAGACATCGGGTGAGAAACCAAAAAAAAAAAAAAATCATTTTGAGCATTTGTGGTTGAAATTAGGTTTCGAACTTTCAACAAGTTGGCATAATATTTTAAATTTTGTTACTTTCTGTGTCCTAATTTAGATGACTCACTTTTCTTTTTTAAACAATCTAAAAAAGAATGACACATTTGTACATCTAGTAACAATTTAACTTTTAAATGTTTATATTTACCCTTAATGAAATGATTTATAGTTACCCAAACATCTTTGACTTGTTTTATAACACAAGTTTTAAAAATCTTTCTTTCTTTCTTAAACTTCGCCAACTTATATCATATAAATTAAGATGAAAAAAAGAGAACAAAATATTTGGAAATAATAAAATGAGTGTTAAACTATATCTCCCGTATTCATTCATTTATGGATTAATTACATAAATTCCACCTTTTAGTTTACTTATTACGATTATCCCCTATAAGTTTTACAAATCTCCAAAATCCCTCATTTTCACGCATCAGATTAGTGTATCTCGCGCATCAGATTAGTGTATCATGTATAAAATGTACATCAGATTAGTGTATCATGTATAAAATGTAATGTATCTTATTTAACGATTAATGTATCTCACGCATCAGATTAATGTATCAGCGCTTATATTATTGTATCCGTTTGAGGGATTTCTGTAATTATAAACTTTTAAGGGAGAAATTGTAATTTTGCCTTAAAAGTATGTGATTTCTGTAATTTGCCCTACATTTATTATGTGTATGTTATACATAAAAGATGGCTACAAATGTAATTACAAAGTGGCTAAAACAGAAATATATGTTTTAATGAAAAAAATTGTAAGTTGGGCTCCGGGTCCTTTTTGAATGACTGGGCCTTCTTCTAAGAATTATATTGGGCTGCAAACATTTTCAATTTCACGGGATAGTCTATTTCGACACTGATATTTAACTTGTATCCACCTTTTTAAAAGTTTTTGCATATATATCTACTTTAGATATGTGTCTGAAATTGGATTTGACAAAAATAATTATCTGATAAAACGTATGAAGTTTATATATGAGGTTTATATCTGATAAAACGTATGAAGAGTATGAAGCTTACCTTTGTATCATATTCTTCTTAGAAGTTCGTCCTTCAAATTATTGATGTATGACAACATTATATAACAACAAAAATTAATATAATTTATTTAAACATTATTCTCATTAAAACAATAAAAAATATAGTATAATATAAAATAATATAAATTATATATTATAAAATTATACGTAACAACCCTTCAAATAAAGTGAAAATGAGTAAAGGGGAATCTAAAATCCCTTGTCTCCACCGTTGCAGCCAAGTGCTTTTTTCTATTTTACATGATAAGTCATGTAGTAACTATTAAGCAAAAATGTTGGAATATTTTTAGCATCTTTGTGAAAGCCTGCTGCAGTTACATGCAATTTAGTATTTTTTTTTATTATTTTTCATTCGGGGTTTAATATTTATATTTGAGTCTAATTATTTTAAATTCACGCTGTGTAGAGCTCCATTTGAGGAAAAACGCTCTCACTAAGGATTTTTTTATACCACAAGCTCAAACCTGAAATCTCTAATTATGGGAGGAGCAGTTTCGTCTACTGTACAATATCCTCTGGTGCTACAATAAAAAAGAAATTACAAAAAAGCTACTAATAAAGAGACAACATTCAAAAATACTGCTCAAAATACTGTATTCTTTTGTAAAGGCTTTTACAGAAATATTGAAAACACGTTTGAATTTGGTATAACTTATTAGTTTCGTCTTCGAATTTTTGGTAGCCTTATAAATATTCACGTACTTAACTAACTAAATTTAAATATACCTCCAATTTGCTATGTGACATAAAATATGACACGTTAATTGCTTAACTATCCACATCAACACAAATCGAAACACACCTTATAAGATTTTACTATCTATGGAAGCTAATGCATATAATTGGATTGGTGGTAACATAGTTTAAGTGATTTAATTTACTTAATCATCTATGTAACAAACATTTGAAACTCAAGTGGATACAATATTTATCATATGTTTAGATGATCAATCGAAATATATCTTAATTCAAATATTTTTATTATTATTTAAAGTGTGCAATTGTATTGGATTTTTGCATCATACCCCATAGCCCACAGATTAAAAAATATAAGTATTTCATATCTTTAGTCAACTGTCATGTCCTTGTATGGCAAAGAGATAGCAAAGAAAAAAGAAAAAAAGACACAGAATTCAAGTGGGGATTGGACAATTCCACAACCAAAGGCTGATATTACATGTGATAATAAGGTGAAAAATAAAATAAAGTTGTGTTTGTACTTCAATAATTTGACTTAAAATTGTCACTACTGTCATTCACACTGAAAATAAATAGAGTCAGCATTACTGTTTTCTCAATTAGGAAAAATCAGAGTTTCTTTGTGGTGGGGGCCCCTTCTTTTCAATTTTTTTTTAAAAATAAGATGAAATCCAGACTATTTTATTGAACATATGTTATGTCTCACAATGTAAAATTTTTGTCTCTGCTATTAAGTAATATACTAAATAACTCTTTTACTTAGACAAATAAAAAAGAATTTGCTAATTCTTTATGTTTCTTCTAAAATTTGAATGCTCATTTTTTATATTTTTCATTCATTTCATTGATCGTTATAAAAATTTGGAAGTCCTTAAAATTAACATTTTATTTTTGTTATGGAGCAACGGTTAGTAAGAAGAGTATTTTATGTTATATGACTAGTTGAAGGTTATTTTTTAACTAGTTGATTAACGATAAAGATATTTTTGAGTTTTTTTATTTTTATTTTTCAATCGGTGTTCGATATCCATCTTAGAACCCGACTAAATCTAAATTGGTATCAAAAAGTCCCATATAAGGGGTAAAGCACTTTGTAACAAAGATGACTCCGTACCCGATCAAGTCGAATCAAGACCTTTAATTAAGGAAGAAGAAGTACTTAGCTCTCCACCATAATCCTTGTCGTTCATTTTAGAGTATAAAAAATATAATAGGATAAAGTTACCTATTTTAAATAGTTCACTGTATTTGGCCCTAGACCCTATTAAGATAGGTATTGGGAGTCCCTTTAAAGCTCCATTTTTGTCTTTATAGAAATCCATAGCTAGAGCTATATTGATATATAGAGTTAGACACTTCCAAATTCTTCCCAACACACTTGGTGTGAAAGAGGGTCTATAGAAATTGTGTTTCATTTTTCATGTTGTGAAAATTTGGGACAAGATTGGGTGATGGCTTCAACCATTAATATCTACTCAAATGGACTAATCATTGTGATGCTCATCTATTCTTTCACATTCCTTGCTTCTATATCAGGTAAAACAATTTTTATCTTCTTATCACTCTCTTTTAAACTTTTTTTCTCTTTTTTTCCATTCATTGAATTTGAAAAAGGGTATATTGATTCTTTAATCTTTCTTTTTATCTACTAGCTTACTCATGATACTCCCTCCGTCCCTATTTACTTGTCCATATTTCCTTTTTTGGTTGTCCCTATTTAGTTGTCCATTTTGACAAATCAAAAAAGGACAACAAATTTTTTCCTATTATATCCTTATTTACACTTCTTGAAAATTGTAAAAGTGTATGTTGTTTCCCTCCAATTTATTTCACTTGAATTCAAAGAAATGGTTGTAATTTTGAAGTGACAAGTTGTCATAAGGGTAAAATTATAATTTCACTGTGCTAATCATTATTGCCTTAATATGTGTGCCATTTCTAAAGTGGACAACTAAAAAGGAACGGAGGGAGTAGGTACTAATTGGAAAGTTCAATCTAAAATATATCTGTTCTTAAGTTTTACTCCTTAGCTATCTAGTAAGTTTCACATTTATTCCCTTTTTCTATCTGAACTATTACTGTCTGTGTATTAAAATCACACTTAGGTAATAGTTCAAATAGGAAACGTGAACAATTGATAATTAGCCTAATTAGCTTTGAGGTGTGTTTTAATACATAGCTAAAGATAGTTCAGATAGAAAAAAGACACGTAATATTTGAGATGTGAAGCTTGCAAAAAATGATAGGTTTTGACCATCAACACTATTAATTAATATTAAATAGTTTGTTACTATATGTTGTTGCTTTCCACTTGAACTACTATTTATAATGTTAAATTTTTTTTAAAACTATACTTTACATATATACAAAATGAATCTCAGTGCAAAAACATGATAGTGGGTGTAGTGACTCTGCCTTTGTGACTAACTTAAAATCCTAGATCCGTCTTTGCAGTTTAAAAACGATTTAATTTAGAAGAAGTTTCATTACAACATTATGTATATATGGCTAAATAAGAAGCATATGTTAGTCCTAACGCGTGATGACTTGTGCACGGGACATAAAGATCAAATATAATATGTTTGTTTCAATTCCTCGTGAGCCACTTATTTCTCCGGGAAAAAAAGAGAGATTGAAATTGAAATTGTTGTGTATGTTATAGGAAGAAGTGAAGAAAGGAAACAAATGAGAATGGTGATGTTGGGATCAAGTCCACCAAAGTGTGTTAATAGATGCAAAGGATGCAGACCTTGCATTGCTACACTTGTTATTCCTCCACATACAAACAAAGGTTTAAAAACAATAACATATAGAGAACATGAAGGCTATTATCTCCTTTCATGGAAATGCAAATGTGGAACTAAGTATTTTCATCCTTGAAATATGTTGATCTTCTAATACAATATTCTTTTCTTTTTCTTTTCTAACTTAAGAGTAGAAAGGTAATTAAACTAGTGAACAATATCTTGGTTTGTTAATGCATTTTATGCACAACTTTGAGTTAGTTAATTAGTTGACATGTATATATTTCTTGAGAGATAATGATGCAAAAAACACTTTGCGAGTTTCTTACATGTTCATTCTTTCTATTTGAACTATAAATAACTATTTATCAAAACACATCTCAACTATCGGTGATAGTTCAAATAGGAAAAGGGAGCAACTAATAGTTCAAGTGTATTTTCAACTATCGGTGATAGTTCAATTAGGAAAAGGAAACGATTGATAGTTCAAGTGTATTTTCAACTATTGGGGATAATTCAAGTAGGAAAGGGGAACAACTGATAGTTCAGGTGTATTTTCAACTATTGGGGATAATTCAAGTAGGAAATTCAGATGTGTTTTGATAAATAGTTAATGACAATTCAGAAAGGAAAAGTGAACACCTAATAGTTCGGGTGTATTTTCAACTATTGATGATATTTCAAGATCGATATTTCAAGTAGGATAAGGGAACAACTGATAATTTAGGTAGAAAACTCACAACTTCAGATATGTTTTTGATGATTAACTCTTTCTTTGATTATTATTTTCACTCTACCTAGAGGAGAAGGTAAACTTGTAAACTATTTTCTGGTGCTAGCTTGCTCTGTATGTGTGCCTAGTTGTTTCTTTCACTTTATTTCATTAATATCACTCAGATTTAACAAACACTAGTCAACATTGGAGAAACCAATGGCCAATTATATATACACACACAGTTGAACTAACTTCTAAAAGAATATATACATATATACTTAGTATAATTCCACTCGTGGGATCCAAGATTTCACACGCCTATTTGGTCGGAGGATTATAGGTGTGTGAAATCTCATGTTGGAAATTCAAAGAAATGAATGTTGTATTTGATTGGCAGATTTCTAGGCATAAATACCGAAAAACCGAAATATTGAATCGAAGTATTTCGGTATTTTGATTTTCGGTTCGATATTCGAAATATGTTTTTGTATTTTTCGGTATTTCGATTCAATTTTTGGTATGTAATTTTTATATTATTCGGTATTTCGATTTACCAAAATATATTATATTATAATATATAAATATATTATATTAATTATTAATATTAAATAATAAATATTTTAATTTAAATATAAAAGAAAATTAGGTCAAAGAAAAAGTACACAAGTGTCTTTTCAAACTTTTTGTCTTTTCAAAATTTTCTAACTTTCTTTATAGAGGAGCCGCAGCCCGTCACTTTAGTCTTCAGGTGTCACTCGTCGGTTTCCCACTTTCCTTCATTCCTTGTTTTAGAATTCTTTACACAGTAGCCGCAACACTTTTCACTTCCGGGCTCTGACGATAGCCGACCACACAGCACGCAACAAAAGACCACTTTCCACTTTACGCAATCGATCGCGACCAGCAGCGAAAATTCAAACAAAAAAATCAAAAAAAATTGCAAAATTTTAAATTTTAAAAAGCCCACTAAGCAGGCCCATAACAAAAAAACTGAACTAACAAAATCGAACAGAAATAATAAAAACCTAACTGAATCGAATTATTTTGATTTGGTGTTCGGTATATGTTGTACAAGAATCGAAAACCGAAAAAAACGAAACCAAACTAAATTACCGAATGCCCAACCCTTGAGATTTCTGAACAATTGTCCCTCGAAGACAGCAGCGATACTATTGGAAAGGACGGTTTCAATATTTCCCATATGTAATTCTTTGTGTAGACACTGTGGATGGAATAGGAACTTATTTGTACAAAATGCAGAACACTAAAATTGTGTATTTTCTTCGTACTTCTAAATTACACATCGAGGGAGTTGCTCAGGTGGTAAAACAGACATACTATCAATTTTTGTGCAAATCAGAACTCCTTGTAAAACTACAAAGAAAAAAATTATCCACGGATTGTTCTGAGCTTCACGCAATTAATTCGAGAAACTAAATTGTAAACTCTAGCAAAATTTAACAAAAGGAGTAGAAGCAGAGGTTATGGTATTCTAAGGTAGAGAGGCTGTGGGAAGGATAGTGTGTATGCAGACCGTATTCCTACCTTAGGAGATATAGATGTAGTTTATGATAGATCCTCAATTTAAGAAGAAGATTTTCAGGCTACAGGACAAAGAAAAACAAAAAATGTTATTGATTCCAGTACAACAATATTTTGTGTACTAATGTTTAGAACTTCGACGTTTGATGTGTTACATATCAACTATCAAGATAGATGGATATTGCACACAAGCTGCTGTGTGATCTAGTGATCAATGAAACGTTGATAAAATATCTTTATTATTTTAAAAGTATAAGAATAATATTTGAAATTATTTATTACATATTATTACCTTAATTACTTTAGCTTACTAATATTATATATTAACGTTTTTAATTGTGTAGCAACCGTTTGTTTTCTTATTATGGCAGTTGTTAATAGCCTTTATGGCAATTAATCAACTACTATTGATTTGGGTGTTACAAAAGGTCCATGGAATATTTGGTAATAACATATAGCCTTTATGGCAATTATTTGGTCTTAATGTGCGTATTAGGGGTGTACAAAACCTAACCGAAAACGAATCAAACCGTAAATCGAGTCAAATCGGAAAAAAAACTCGACTAGTGGTTTGGTTTGGTATTGGAAAAAAAAACCCGACTATATTTGGGTTGGTTTGGTTTTAACTAAAAAAACCAAGACCAAACCAACCCGACATTATATATGTAATTTTAAAATTTTATTTTATACATAAAAATATTTACTTTGATATAATTTTAAAATATTTCTTATACTATTTCATAGTTTTTATCTTTTAATATATTATTTCAAGTTTAAAACT
>JAJOOR010015059.1:0-27572 GCA_036250505.1 Solanum acaule
AGAGCACCAATGACTATCACTACCATACTTTGCTTGGATCACTTCCTTCCACAAGCCAGCCGCCTCTTGATTGTATCTCCAGTGCCACTTCAATAGCAAACACTTGTTATGTAAGGCCAAGTCTTTTATCCCCAATCCTCCATATTGTTTTGGCAAAGTGACTTTGGCCCATTTAACAAGGTGAATTTTGTGGTCCTTGTTGTTGCCTTCCCAGAGAAAGTCTCTCCTGATTTTGTCAAGTCGCTGTTTCACCTTAGCTGGCATAAGGAGTAAGGACATAAAATAGGTGGGAATGCTGTCCAATACACTATTGATGAGTGTTAATCTTCCCCCTAGAGAGAGGTACAATTGTTTCATTTGCGAGTACTTTATGTCAAGACTACATGGAACAAGATCACCATTGTTCAGAGACTACTACTAGTATATGTGACACTAGAAAATGCCAATGAATCGATAAAAATGAGACTTCTCATTGAGCTGCAGCACATATTAATGTGCTGATATATGCGATTTTATTTAAAACCCATTGATAATTTAAGTTCTCTGGACTTCAACGCACTAAACATATTACTGATTTCTAAGAGTATTTTGCATGAGATTTTGAAGAAAAATATGAATAAAAAAATAGATACTCAAAATCAAAATCTCTGAAGACAATAATCACTATCAAAATACATTTACAAACTACTTTGAAATTATCCTCAGACATAACAAACCATTTTTGTCATTTTGCTAATGTATACCTGTAAAGACAGATAGGATTTTGATTTTTATGCTTTAGTATAAAACAGTTGTGAAAATATTTTTACTCAGAGAGAAAATTCAAAGGACAAATTTCTGAAGTTCTTCCTTCCAATCTGTAAGTTTTTTAATCTCTCTGCAAATTTTATTCTTCTAGATATAATGGTTAGTGGTCAGTCAGATGATTCGAAGGGAAAAGGCTCGGGATATTTGAAACGTTAAGGAGGAAATGCACATAATCTTACTAGGCAAGAGAATTGCGGAAAATGAACTATTCAATAAGTTCAGAGCCTATTCCTGTTATGGCTCAGATTGTGCAACAGCTTGGTGATGAAACAGTTGAATCAACAAAAGAATACTTGAGGAACCTAATTACAATGTCGGAAAGGAAATACGAGTTTTTTAGCCTTTAGAACAGACTTGATGAGAGATCTGATCTTACCAATCGGACTTTCTTGAACTGCCATAAGATCCAACTAGAATTTTTGGTTGCAATAAGAACAGGTCTTGGAAGCTTCTTATCTGAAAATACCCACCTTTTAATATCGGAATTGGTTGAAGTTTTCTTCCTTGAAAGGTGTCGTAACATAAATTGCAGGAGGCTTTTTCCTTTTGAGGATTGCGTCTGCAAGATTTGTTCAACGAAGAAGGGATTCTGCAGCGAATGCATGTGTGTCTGAACTTCGACTGTGCCAATAATACTTGCAGTTGGGTAGGCTGTGATGCATGCTTGCATTGGTGTCATGCTGTTTATGGTATTCGTCGAAATCTTATAAAGCCAGGTCCAAGTCTCAAAGGCCCTTCCGGGACAACCGAGATGCAATTTTACTGTCTGGGATTTGGTCATGCCTCGAAAATGTTTGGCTTCGTTAAGGACGTGTTCATGTCTTGTGCGAAGGAATGGGGTGAGGAAACCCTGATGAAAGAGCTTGATTATGATCGGAAAATCTTCCAAGGGGGTGAAGATCTTAAAGGCAAGGAGTTACATCTTAAGGCTGATGTCTTGCATACAAAACTAGTTACAAAGATGATTTCACCTTCAGACGCCTGCGATTTCATATTTCAGCGGTAATTATACAAAACAATTCATTTTATCTTATAATTAGCATAAGAACAAGTCTCTAGTTTACAGTGTTCTGGTTTTCTTTATGTTATACTCATTTCTATTTTTTATTTTTGGTGCACAAACCACGAAAGGGAATATGAACTTAGAAATAGTAGCTACCTAATTCATTATATTACTTCCATTTGAAATGGTTGTGTTGGGATAAATACAATTAACCATGCGTTTAGATCATCACAATTGACAACAGTGAGATGTCCATCAGATATCATTCTCTGCCTTTCCTTTTTTATATTCTTGGATCTTGCAAATTACTGGAGTAATAAGAATTGGATAAACAACGAAAATTGATATAGCATTTGTCAAATTGAACATGACTGAATCCCCTTGTAGCTCGCCTACAATTTCTAGAAACCTAGTCTATGGGTGATAATAAATAGACCTTCGCCTAGCCTAACTCTAAAAGCTAGTTCATAAGGTCAAAATTATCTGATATCATATAAGAAGACCAATTCCACATCACATAATCGATGTGGGACACATATCTGCCCCATAACCTGCCAATAGGAGCGTGGACAACGTAATAGGGGACCCAAGTACACCGGGTAAACCAAAAGTTTGGGATGAGCTCGACTCCAATGCCATGATAAGGAAATATGGATCTTGGGCAAAACTCAACTTTGAAAGCTAGCTGATGAGTTGAGGATTGTACAAGACCATATAAGGAAACCAAGTCCACATCCCACAACCGGTGTGGGACACTTAGCAATGGACAAGTTTATTAAATTCTACTTAAAGAAATAATTTATTTCCTAGTAGCAATTTGTGATTAATGTTCTACTTTCCTACTTATAAGCGTATTGAATTTTTTTCAATTTCCAAGTATTGCTCTTCTTTAACATCTGATTTATTTCCTAGTAGCAATGGACAAGTTTATTAAATTCTACTTAAAGAATGATTTATTTCCTAGTAGCAATGGGAAATGGGAAAGTTTATTAAATTCTACTTAAAGAATGATTTATTTCCTAGTAGCAATGGGCAAGTTTATTAAATTCTACTTAAAGAATGATTTATTTCCTAGTAGCGATCATACTTAAAACTAGATAGATTAGTAAAGTCATGTTTTCCTAGACTAGCTAGATTACTAAAGTCTGACAATTCGTTGCTACCTGTTAATTAAAGAAAGTATAAATTAGTAAAGAAATGATATGTTTTGTGTCGATGAAATATGAAGTGGACGCTAAGGAACTAAGTTGGAATGGGAAAAGTGGTTCCAGATACTCTCTAGTTCTTTTTAATTCATAGAGGTTAAAGAAGAGCAATACTTGAAAATTGAAAATAATTCAGTACGCTGTTAAGTAGGAAAATAGAACATTAATCACAAATTGCTACTAGGAAATAAATCAATCTTTAAGTACAATTTAATAAACTTGCCCATTGCTAAAGTGTACCACACCGGTTGTGGGATGTGAACTTGGTTTCCTTAAATGGTCTTGTACAATCCTCAACTCATCAGCTAGCTTTCAGGGTTGAGTTTTGCCCAAAATCCATATTTCCTTATCATGGCATTAGAGTGAAGCTCATCCCAAACTCTTGGTTTATCGGGTCCCCTATTATGTTGTCCACGCTCCAGTTGGCAGGTTATGGGGAAGATATGTGTGCCACATCGATTATGTGATGTGGAATTGGTCTTCTTATATTATATCAGATAATTATGACCTCATGAACTAGCTAGCTTTTAGGGTTAGGTTAGGCGAAAGTCCATTTATTATCACCATAGACTATAGGTTTCTAGAAATTGTAGGCAAGCAACAAGGGTATTCAGTATTGTTCAATTTGACAAATGCTATATCAATTTTCGTTCTTCGTCCAATTCTTATTACTCTAGTAATTTGCAAGATCCAAGAATACAAAAAAGGAAAGCAAGAGAACGATATCTAATGGACATCTCACTGCCATTGTTGTCAATTGTGATTATCTAAATGCATGGTTAATTGTATTTATCCCAACACAACCATTTTAAACGGAAGTAATATAACAATTTAGGTAGCTACTATTTCTAAGTTCATATTCCCTTTCGTGGTTTGTGCACCAAAAATCAAAAAAAGGAATGAGTATAACATAAGGAAAATTAGAACATTGTAAACTAGAGACTTGTTCTTATGCTAATAAGATAAAATGAATTGGTTTGTATACTTACCGCTGAAAAACTGAAATATGAAATCGCAGGCGTCTGAAGGTGAAATCATCTTTGTAACTAGCTTTGTATGCAAGACATCAGCCTTAACATGTAACTCCTTGCCTTTAAGATCTTCACTCCCTTGGAAGATTTTCCGAACATAATCAAGCTCTTTCATTGGGGTTTCCTCACCCCATTCCTTCGCACAAGACATGAACACGTCCTTAACGAAGCCAAACATTTCCGAGGCATGACCACACCCAGACTGTAAAATTGCATCTCGGTTGTCCCGAAAGGGCCTTTGAGACTTGGACCTGGCTTTATAAGATTTTGATGAATACCACAAACAACATGACACCAATGCAAGAATGCATCACAGCCTACCCAATTGCAAGTATTATTGGCACAGTCGAAGTTCAAACACATAAGACATATGCATTCGCTGCAGAATCCCTTCTTTGTTGAACAAATCTTGCAGACACAATCCTCAACAGGAAAAAACCTCCTGCAATTCATGTTTCGACACCTTTCAAGTAAGAAAACTCCAACCAACTCCGATGTTAAAAGGCAGGTGTTTTCCGATAAGAAGCTTCCAAGACCTTTCTAGTTGCAACCAAAAATTCTAGTTGGATCTTACTGGCAGTTCAAGTGAGTCTGATTGGTAAGATCAGATCTCTCATCAAGTCTGTTCTGAAGGCTAAAAACCTCATATTTCCTTTCCGGCATTGTAATTAGGTTCCTCAAGTATTCTTTTGTTGATTCAACTGTTTCATCACCAAACTGTTGCACAATCTGAGCCATAACAGGAATAGGCTTTGACACAATTCTTCCAAGTATTTTCTGTTGCCTAGAAAGCTTATATGCTCTTCCTCCATCCCTTTTCTCCAAACGATTGAAATATCCCAAGCCTTTTTGCCTCGAATCATTTGACTGACCATCAACAATTCTAGGTCTCACAGCCAAGTCGATTAGGAAAAATGAATTGTTATCCGAGCTTGTGGTCCTATGAATACGATCACTAAATATTTCCTTATTGACCACTCGACTGTCAAGAATAAAAGTTCCACCAACATGGTTTAACAATGCAACACCACCGTCACCAATTGGCCTAAACCTGCTATGAACTGATCGAATAGTTCCTTTTCTGCAATTCTCTTGCCTAGTAAGCTTATGTGCATTTCCTCCATCCCTATTCTCCAAACATTTCAAATATCCCGAGCCTCTTCCCCTCGAATCACTAGACTGACCACTAACCATTATATCTAGAAGAATAAAATTTGCAAAGAGACTAAAAAACTTACAGATTGGAAAAGGAAGAACTTCAGAAATTTGTTCTCTGAATTTTCTCTCTCTCTGTGAGTAAAAAGCATAAAAGCAAAATCCTATCTTTCTCATAGGTGATTAGCTCCTTTACTAGACAAGGATGTATAAATTCTCATCAATCTCTTTGTTAGATTATCAAGTCAATATATTTTACCATAAACAGGAAAAGTGATATGTACATGCTCAAATCACACACTAGCCTGACTGAAGTTCAAAGAATAAGTACAAGAAAATATTTACTAGGTACTTCAGGAAACCATAGAGGGTATAAGTAATTATAACATAATTCAGAGCTCGGACAATCAAAGCATGCATTTCTCTTCAAACTAGTACCAACATAAGTGGTCATTATTAAAGTCTCACAAAAAACTATGGTTTGTTTTAGACCACAAATTTCAAAAGTATTTCTTTCTTTCTTAAACTCCATCCGAGTCAAGGTCAAAGCTAGCACGGGCTTGAAAAAACCCAATATTTTCATCTGAACCCTACATATTTTCTGAGAATTAAATTCCCTAAATATGTATGTACAATAAATTCTAGAACTCATAAACCTTAAATTTTGGATCTGCCTCTTTAGCCAAAGGCGATCCGTGGCTGAACATCAGGACTCCATTTGTGCCAAAGGCTATCCATGGTTGTATTAATATAGAATACAGTTTTCCAAAGTCAAAAGTGAACATCAATATAAATTTCATAAGAATAATCCACTTAGCTAAAATCAAAATAGTCAACTATTTGAAGGATCACTTGGTCATGAGGTTTAGAAGCAAGTTATGAAGCGATTAGTTATGCAAAGATTATTAATAGAGGGAATAGTAATGCATGGTTATTCAATGCATTACTAAACCCCACATTCTTATTTCATACTCTATCCAGCATAAAGTAATATATAAATTCCAGTATACCTTATTCAGGTATAAGTTATGCGGAAAAGAAAACTAGAGCTAAACAGTGCATCAATAAATGAACTAGAAGGTATTCCAAAGACCTATAATAGTTCACCGGCCATTTACTTAAATCAATAAAATTAAGTAAAAAAAAACTTGCAACAAATTAAGTAATTGTTACAGTTACTTGAGAAATAGTCAAAGAAGAGATTAGGTTATACCAGTAGCTGTTGAGCTGCTTCCTTTCTACTTAACAAGCCTGAAATTTCCATATGCAATTGCATTTTCATTCGCTGTAATCGCAATGTAAATTCTCCAACCTCTTGAGCTCTTCCAACTTTTTCCAACTCCTTTTCTCATTCTCCAGCAAGCACAGTTTGGAGGGTCATTCAGAATTGAGAATACTCTTCCTCTTGTATCTCTCTCTTCGGCTTAGTCAGATGCCTTAAACTCCCTACCTCGATCTCCTAGTGCATCATTTGCAAGACTCTGAATCATTCGGGCCTCTGCTTCATTGATCCGTACAATGCTTTCCAAGACATCTACATCATCTTTCTTTGATGGTTTCACGGACCATTCATCTTCAATTTTGGTAGGTGTGAAAGAAACGTTAACATCATTTGGAAAATGATAAGCAGGCCTCGTATCTTTTCGTCCACTTGAAGAGCTCACGTCATAGAAGGATAATTAACAGGAAGAAAGGTCGACAAGCCATTGCTGCCTGATAATCACAGAAAATCAAAATTAGTAAGATAATTGATATACTTGTGTCAATGAAACAAGAAGTGGAAGCTGTAAGAAATGCAATTATATTCTTGAGAATGAAAAACATTCAACAGGCTTATAAGTAGGAAAATAGAAAATATATGAAAAGTGCAACTAGGATATAAATCATTCTAACAAGTACAAACACCATGAACATACAATTTAATAAACTTTCCCAGAGACTATAGGTTTCTTGAAGACTACCAACACCAATAAATATTAAGACATAAATGCGGGGAAAATAGTCAAAATCACTTCTTAATTAATGTTTCCTTAAGAGGCGTGTAAAAGAAAAACATGACAGATAATTTGAGATGTAGCTATGTACGCCAACAAAGATTCAAATTTACTCAAGTAATAATTTGAAGCATTCTCCCATGAAGAAATTATATCCAACAACTGATGAAAAGGTCCAACTATACTCCTACACCAATTCTTCCATGGTGGAAAACGGTTAGTGGGTGGGGTATATTTGATACAAATGATATTGATGGGTTTCTAACAAGCTGAAATGTAAACAAATGATATATATAAGACAATCACAAACATAAAGGGTATTTTTTTTCAACTTTTTCTTATAAAACTGTTTTTATTAAGTACTTGAAATAAACTTTATGCCTCCAGGTCAATTCACCACTTCTTACTTACTTAATGCATATTTATTAAATACCGGCTTGAACATGGATAGCAATCCCTTCATGACTAGGGCACAGGAAATAAGAAATATTGTTGTTTACTTCCCAATCCATTACAGCGTATAAAGTTAGATTCAGAATTCAAAGTTGATGAGTGAAAGCTTCATTGAAAGATCTACTTCTTAATTAATAAGCAATATATGTAACTGCTCCATCATTTCACTAATCATTATTACCATGACGACCTTTTTATGTTTGCTAGTGGCTATTGTTCTTTTTGACCAATCTTATTCCCCAGGGCGCGAACGTCGACAGGGTTGAGGTGCCTCCTTGGTATGCCCTAATTGGGATCACCCCCTTCTTCATGGCAATAGTAGCTGAAGAGACGGGTTTGATACAGAAATTCAAAGGCTATCCATGGCATTCTTAATAGGACAACAGAAATTTCATAACAATAAGCCACAAAATAATCAACTATTTAAAGGATCAATTGGTTTAGAAGCAAGTTATCGAGGGATTGATAACACATGGATTAGTCATGAAGGGTTATTACTAATCCACACATTCTTATTTCATACACTATCCCTGCGTAAAATAATGTATAGATTCCAGCATACCTTATATAGGTATTAGTTATGCAGAAAAAGAAATCTAGAACCAATATTGTATTGAATAATGTTAAGTTTTATATGGAAAAAATAAATCAAACCAAACATTGAATTGAATAATGTTAAGTTTTATATGGAAACAATAAATCAAACCAAACATTGAATTGAATAATACTAAGTTTTATATGGAAAAAATAAATCAAATCAAACATTATAACTTGAAGGTATTCCAAAGACTTATAATCATTCACCAACCATTTACTATATAAAAAGTTGCAACAAGAAAACAAAGTAACTGTCATAATTACTTGAGAAATAAGCAACTAAGAGATTAGGTTATACCCATAGCTTTTTGGAATGAACATTCTCCAAGATCTTAAGCTCTTCCAAGCACAGCTTGGAGAGTTTTCATAAATATTTTCTGCTTCTTTGATCCATAGAAAATCGACCTCATCTTTCTTCGATCGTTTCACTAACCATTCATCTTCAATCGTTTTGCTAGCAGTGAAAAAAGTGTTAACATCAATTGGACAAGAATCTACAAAGCCTCATATCTTTTCATCTGCTTGAAGAGCTTATGTCATAAAATGAGGATTTGAGAATAAGAGAGCAATACTTGGAAATCACTCAACCTCTAATTCTTCTTAATTCACAGGTTAAAGAAGAGCAATACTTGAAACATCAGACAAGGTTCAATTTTTGTTTTCTTGAAAACCTCATTTTCAGCCTCTCTTTTAGACAAATATTCACTTTCTCAACAAATCCTTCCCAATATTATCCTTTTTTTTTAAAACCCAATTTGGAATTTTCACAAAGATGGCCTAAAGTCTCAATCTTTTCCATTTCTGATGTTGATTTAGTTAGGGTTTTGTTCTGATTTTCTTATCATATTTGAGTTTTAGAGCCTGTTTGGATTGGTTTAAAAAAAAGTAGATTTTAAGTCAAAAATAAAAGTCAAACGTAAATAACATTTAAGTCAAAAAATAAAAAGTAAATGGAGACCTACTTTTGGTTTTTGACATATTTTAAATCACTTTTAACTTATTTTAAGTTATTTGTAACCTTGTCAAACATTTCCTAATTTATTGTAAGTCATTTTTTGACTTATTTTAAGTTATTTTTATATTTGTCAAACATTTCAGAAGTTAAAAATTGTTGACCAACTTTTAAACCAATCAAAACACCCTCTTAATCTTTGTTGGAAGAAACTCAAAGTATTACCATAAATGTTTTTACTTTTCCTGAAAAGAAAATATAATTATCTTTCATATTTGATTATTCTTTCCTTAGAAGAAAAGTTTGAAACTCTATTAACTGAAGACTCCTCTTCTCATACCAAGAACACAAGAGCATCCACAATGTAGACATTTAAGAGTTTTGTTTATGGGAGATTTTTCTCTCAAAGTAACATTTTCTTTTTTATTAGTTTTTCGTATGTATGCCGGTTGGCTAAACTATATAATAATATTATGTTTTTATTGTAAATTTTTGTCACCTAATTTATCACCGTCTTAATTGGCAATTGTAAACTTCCACATAACGCCCTAATTCTTACGTATCCAAATACCCAACAAATTTCTCAAGAAAATTAATACCCTTTTCTTGACTGTCTATATTCTTTACATTTTTTCATCAGATTTATTGTTGCAGTTGTTTTCACTTGAATTACTTTATATCCCTCAATTTTGGATTAAAAATCAAACTCTCCTCAACTTCGAATGATATTTATGTCTATTTTATTTTTGACATTTCTTATATTATTAGACACAAAAGTCCGGGCAAGTTCAGGCCCAATATATATTAGTTTAGTGATTTTAATTTATGTGATACACATAAAATTAGAAGATTCAATTAAATTTTTAAATATTTTTGTTGTTAATTATTT
This sequence comes from Solanum acaule, assembly GCA_036250505.1. Lineage (NCBI taxonomy): Eukaryota > Viridiplantae > Streptophyta > Magnoliopsida > Solanales > Solanaceae > Solanum > Solanum acaule. The sequence goes on from JAJOOR010015059.1 coordinate 10,087, forward strand.
CTATTATATTTTTCGTACTTTTCAAATAATATTTGTGGCATACATAAGTGATATTTTGAGAGTTAATTAATTTTTAATATATTTTTAAAAATATTTTAAGTTATTAATTATTGTGATTTATGTGGTACATGGGGAATTTTGAGAGTTAATCAATTTTTTAGTATATATATATAGCTTAAGTACATCATTTTTAAATAATATATGTTATTTCCCCGATCCCAATTTATGTTGCACATGTTAAATTTTGAGAGTTAATCAAATTTTTAATATGTTTTTAAATGCTTTAAGTTGTCATTAATAGTACTCCTAATGTAATTTTCAAATGATCTATGTTACTCCATTTGTCCCAATTTATATGGCACATGTGAAATTTTGAGAGTTAATCACATTTTAATATGTTTTTCAAATATTTTAAGTTGTTAATTATTGTGATTTATGGTACTCTTAATGTAATTTTCAAATAATATATGTTACTCCCTCAGTACTAATTTCGAGAATTAACAAAATTTATAATATTTTAAGTTGATTTTTCATACTATTTTTATAAATACATAACATATAAAATAACTATTAAAATAAAAATAAATTAAAACGGATAAAATACGAAATATAAATAGAGGAAGTTGAGAAGAAGGAAAAGCCGGTCAATTGATTAGCTGACTCACTGAACCTTAGCTCCTCAACATTCATTCTTATAATATATAGTAATATATAATTTTTTATTTTTTATTTTAGATATTTATAAATTAGGAGTATTATTTAAGTTCATTAACATTATAAGTATAATAATTCTTTTATGAATTTTATTATATTGTTTAATGCTATTTTTTATTACTTTCATTTTAAATGTTTGTGTACATGTAAAAAAAAAATCATTGAAATGTATTGCAACCAATTTGACATTATATATTTAAAATAGAAAAAATAGATTATATCTCTTAATTGACACACACACAACACACTAAAGCGGACTTGAACTTACGTGTAGCGCATTAAGAGCTTGTTTGGTATTACTGGTAATAACTGCTTATTTTCAGAAGTACTTATTTAAGATAACTTTTAAAAAAAGTAACTTGTGTTTGGCTAATTCCTTAGAAAAGTGTTTTTCATAAGCAAATTGTGTTTGACAAATATTTGTTAAAAGTATTGGGAAAAATACTACAATATTGATATTAGATTGGAATTATAAAGTAATAAATAACTTATCACAAACATTGTGTCGTGGCAAGCCACTGTCTTGATAGCGAATTTGGCTCGACTCCGGTGCAAATCGGTGTAGCCGGTCGCTCCCTAAGGTGCCACACTCAAACACGTGCACTTGTGGCTGAAAGTTTGGAGGTCTCCCAAAAACCAATTGCCCAAAAAATATCTAAGAATAAGATAAGAAGAAAAGAGGAAAAAGTTTTTCTCTTCCTTTTGTTTGTGTTGGTGCGTTCTCTTCTTGTTCACAAAAGGTCATGCTTATATAGGATTTGCAAAGAGGAGTTTCAAAGTGAAGAGTTAAATTTGTATAACGTATTGTGAATGTTAATGGCATTAAAGGCCATTATACCACATTATACAAAAACTCTCCATTTTGTTTTGGAACGGAAATGTTATTCTCTTTGTAACGTATTTTACAAAGAACATAAATATTTTTCTTTGCATTACACAGAATAAATAAAGGTGTAATTAATTTCACAATCCCCCACTAATCCAAAGATAAAGAGCAAGAACAAAATTTGGACAAAAGGAAGGAACATGTACTTAAGTGTCAATATCTTTCGATTTGAATTAACTCATAGTGAAATGAGGCGACAACTTAATATCCACAAAGTGAAGTACTCTTGAACTGAATGGATATGAATTGAGACTCTCATAACATAGACTATATCCTTAAATTTTAAGCAACCTCCGCGAACCAAACAAAGTGCTTTTATGGTCATGCACACACACCTTGGGTCTTATGAGTGCTCTAGAAAGACGACCTAAGTCTTTCATAAAAGGCGACCACACATTTACACTCATGTAGGTAATTCCATCAAGTCTATCTCAATAGACCACCTTAAGGCTATAGAGTCATTAAGAGCAAAATAAGTTCAACCTTATAAAACATTGCCTCACGCCATAGGGATAGAAAATGTGGTGTATATTGAGGCCTAACAGGTCCACCACATTACCTCCAATGGGCTTTATCCCCATACCCCTAGTCGTTTCAAGGATTATTTTCCTTGTCAAGTCCTTGGTCATAGGAACCGCCAAATTTCTTTCGGACCTTACATATTCCAAGGAAATAACACCCAGTTTCAATAACTGTATAACCGCACTATGTCTGATATGAATGTCTTTTTTTTTCATTGTACACACTATTTTTGGCAAATTCAATTGCTGCCTGTGAGTCACAATGAAGAGAGATAGGTGAAGCATGTCTTCCCCACAATGGCACATCTGCCAAAAGGTTTCTCAGCCACTCAGCTTCTTGCCCTGCCAACTCGTGAGCAATGAATTCTGATTCCATGGTAGAACGTGTTATACAAGTCTGTTTGGAAGACTTTCACGAAATAGTACATGCACCCAAAGTAAACACATAGCCACTGGTAGAGCTAATTTCATCATTGTCAGTTACCCAGTTTGCATCACAAAAACCTTCTAAAACGACAGAAAATTTATTAAAATGCAAACACCAATTCATAGTACCTCTCAAATATCTTAGCAGATGATGAAGAGCATTCCAGTGTTCACTACTGGGATTATGAGTATATCTACTCAATCTACTAACAACATAAGCTATATCAAGTCGAGTATAGTTCATGAGAAACATTACACTCCCAATTACTTTAGCATATTCAGTTTGAGAAACACTAGCAGATTCTTTATTCTTCCTCAAGTATATGTTAGGATCATAAGGAATTCTCACTGGAACTACATCAAAACAATCAAAAAATTTCAACATCTTTTCAATGTAATAAGACTGACACAAAGAGGAATCATTAGCAGTTCTTTTGATTTTAACTCCCAAAATCACATCTGCTTCACCAAGGTCTTTTATTTCAAATTTAAAAGACAAAAAGTTCTTGGTCTCATTAATAACATTCACATTAGGACCAAATATTAACATGTCATCTACATATAAACATATAATGACACAATCTGAACCTATCATCGTAGAATAAATACAGGTATCAGATGAATTCACAACAAAGTCATTATCCACTAATGTGATATTAAATTTTTCATATCATTGCTTAGGTGCTTGTTTTAGTCCACATAAGGACTTTCTTAATTTGCATACTTTATCCTCTTGTCCTGGAACAACAAAACCCTCTGGTTGAGTCATATAGATCTCCTCCTCTAAATCACCATTTAGAAATATTGTTTTAACATCCATTTGATATACCACTAAATCATGAATAGCGGCTAAAGAAATAAGAGTCCTAATGGTCACTATTTTTGTCATAGGAGAATATGTATCAAAGTAATCAACACTTTTCTTTTGGTTAAAACTCCTAATCACAAGTCTAGCCTTATATTTACCAATTGTACCATCATGTCTCAATTTCTTCTTAAATATCCACTTGCTACTTATGGGTTTACAACCTTTAGGCAAATCATACAAGTCTCAAGTGTGATTAGAAACTATAGAGTGTAATTCACTTTTAATAGCCTCTTTCCAAAATATAAGAACTATTGATCTCATTGCTTCATTATAAGTTTTAGGGTCTTCTTCTATTAAATAGATAGACACTAATTCATCATTTAAAACATTAATATCATAATTTTCAGTTAAGAAAGTAGTGATAAAATCATGACCAAAATAAGTCTCAACTCTACGTCTTTTACTCCTTCTAAGTTCATTTTCATGCTCATTAGAAATAAAATTTGAAGAAGGCACAACATGAGAATTAACTGACATAGATGTAGAAGTATTATTTTGCACATCACTTGACACATTAATTTTTAAAGGAAAAAAGATTCATAATTAGAGTGACCATTGAGAGACATAAATCCATATGCAGCACTATTTTGAGCATAACCAATAAAGACAGTATCAGAAGTCTTAGAACCAACATTTACTCATTTAAAATCAGGTAGACCAACCTTAGCCAAACACCCCCACACTTTCAGAAATTTCAAGTTAGGAGCAAACCCTTTCCACAACTCATATGAGGTCTTGTCTAACATCTTATAAGGGACTATATTAAGAATATAGCATGCAGACAAAACTGCTTCTCCCCACATATTGTCAGATAGACCAGAGCTTAAAAGCATAGAATTCATCATTTCTTTAAGGGTTCTATTTTTTCGTTCGGCTACACCATTTTGTTGGAGAGTATAGGGAGCACTAACCTCATGTATAATATCATTTTTCTCATAAAAATCTTCTAGAGTTTTACTTTTATATTCACCGCCCCTATCAGATCTAAATCTCTTGATTTTCCTATCTAATTGATTTTCCACTTCTGCTTTGAACTTCAAAAATATGCTTTCAGCCTCATCTTTAGACTCAAGAAGATATACCTTAGTGTATCTAGAAAAGTCATCAACAAAAGTAATGTAATGCTTTTTTCCACCTTTTCTAACAGTGTTCTTGAAATCTGCTAAATCTGAATGTATTAGTTCAAGTAATTTGGTCTTCCTATCAATAACAGATTTGAAAGGTTTCTTGGCATGCTTTACTTCTACACACACAAGATATTTAGAAAACTCATAAGTTTTTATCATAGAAATTAATTCCATTTTTCTAAGTCATTTAATAGAAGCAATATTAACATGACCTAGTCTACCATGCCACAAATTGATAGACTCAATAATATAAGCAAAATTTGAAATACTTCCATTATTGACAATCTCTTGAACAATATTCAGTACAAATAAACCTCCACTAAGATATCCTTTCCGAATAAAATCTCCTACACGAGAAATAATTATTTTATCAGCTTCAAAAAAAGTTTAAGACCTACTTTGTTGAGAAGTGCTCCGGAAACCAAGTTTCTACGGAGGGAGGGAACATACAAAACATTGTTCAAGGATAATATATTTTCGAAAGTTAATTTTAGCAAAACTTTTCCTTTATCCATTACTACAACAGTAGTGGATTTACCCATATATACACACTCACCATCATTGGACTCCTCAAAGTCATGAAATAAGTCCTTATTGGCACATAAATGCCTTGAAGCGCCTGTGTCTAGCACCCAGTCAATTTTGTTAGCCACCAGATTTTCCTTAACGACTACGACAACAATCACTTCATTACCCTCAGCAAGATGAGCTTGGACATTACTTGTCCTTCCTGCTTTGAGTCCTGCACTTTTCTTTGATAGCACTTGGCAGCCCTGTGACCAACTTTTCCACAAACAAAACAAGAACCTTTAATTTTTTGAATTTGGCTCTTCGGCTCGTTGAATTGATTTCTCTTCTTCATATGTTCCTTTTGTGAGACTTTCTTCTGTTTGCCTTTGGACCTGTCTTTCACAACAGTATCAGAAGATTCAACAAGATTAGTTTTAGAAGAATTAAGAGAAAGTTCTTCCATCTTATCTTTGAGACGGTTCGCCTCTTCAGTCCTCATATGACTAATAAGTTCTTGGAGAGTTACATTTTTTTTTTCTTATGTTTTAATTGATTTCTATAATCACTCCAAGATGATGGGAATTTTTCAAGCAGAACATTAGCCTGAAATATCTCACACATCTTCATGTACTCGTTGAGAACATCAGCAGTCAAGTTCTCATATTCGTGAACTTGTTTAATTCATTATTGGCTTATTATCAACCATTTGAAATTTAATCCACTGACCGACAACATATTTTTTCTTTCCTGCATCATCAACACCATATTACTTTTCCAAACTATCCCATATTTCTTTGGCAAATTTATAAGTAACAAATAAATCAAATACAGGATTAGTCATATGATTTAGCAAGTGTCCTCTCACAGTTTTGTTATCCTTTTCAAACTTATTTTTAGCAACATCATCAACAATCATAACATTGCTAGAATCAATAGTAGTATTAGAACCATTCATAGAAGGTTCATTAAATAAAACATAATCAACTTCTAATTGTTCAAAGAAAATTTTAAAAAAATTGTGACCATCGTTTAAAATTATTTTCACCAAAGGCACAAATTTTGACAAATCAGAAAAGTTTTGTTCAAAGAAATAGCCATTTATCAATATTGTATGTTAGTAAATCGCTTTCAAATTAGTGGGAAAAATACTACAATATTGATATTAGATTGGAATTATAAAGTAATAAATAACTTATCACAAACACTGTGTCGTGGCAAGCCACTGCCTTGAAAGTGATTTTGGCTCGACTCCGATGTAAATCGTTGTAGCCGATCGCTCCCCAAGGTTCCACAGTTACTCTCAAATACGCGCACTCGTGGCTGAAAGTTTGGAGGTTTCCCAAAACTTATTGCCCAAAAAATATTCTAAGAATAAGATAAAGAAGAAAAGAGGAAAAAGTTTTTATGTTCCTTTTGTTTGTGTTGGTGTGTTCTCTTCTTGTTCACAAAAGGCCATGCTTATATATGATTTGCAAAGAGGAGTTTCAAAGTGAAGAGTTAAATTTGCATAACGTATTGTGAATGTTAATGGCATTAAAGGCCATTATACCACATTCTACAGAAACTCTCCATTTTTTTTTTTGGAACGAAAATGTTATTCTCTTTGTAACGTATTTTACAAAGAACGGAAATATTTTTTTTTGCATTACACAAAATGAATAAAGGTGTAATTAATTTCACAAAAAGTACTTTTGAGAGTCAAATTACGAAAAATGACAATTTTATTAATTATACAAAGTGGAAAAGTAACTTAATTTATTAGAACTAAATTTCATCTAAATACTATTAATTACATACTTTAGAACATTAAGTTTCGTACTTTAATCAAGAACAAGATGCAAATTGAACTTTTAAGCATGCAAGAAATAATTACTTGTTATGGCAATATACTTTAAATTTAATGATATAACACGTTTAAATATATTTTAATAATATAACGTTAAATAATAACGAATTCAACACATACGCAATCTGAACAACTTCAATATATTGGAATCAAGCTTTGCAGAATCATGATATAAAACTATACAAAGAAGATTAAGTGTTACTTCTTGTGAAAATTATTATCATGAGAAGAAAAGACCACAATCAAGAATCACAAACTCGAAACTATGAAAGTAAATCTTAAAAACCGCCTTATTTTTCTTTTTCTTTTCTTTTTTGGGACTATTTCCATAAGTGTGTATTTGTGTTTTCTTTTTTCTTTTTACGTGTGTGGGTTGATGTTTGTTGTAGTATAGGTGATGATTTTTCTTTTTCTTTGTTTTTCGTGCAGATTGTTGTTGTAGCTTGTAGGATATTTATTTTTTGGGTGGGGGAGATAAATATACCTCGAACTATCATAAATGGTACCTAAATATTCTCCGTTGTACTTTCGGGACTCTAATGTCCTTATCGTCCAAATTTTGGAGTGTATATATCTTTTCTACTAATGGTGGGACACATGTCTCAATCTAAAACACCTACCCAAAATTTATGAAATTTCAAACCCATAATTTAAAGACCCACTCAAATTAATTTTAAAACTCACACAAATAACATAATACCCACCCCAAATTATAACCCAAAACACTTCTTCATCTTCTCAAGTTATGTCGACTTCTTTGATCTTCTCAAGAACTTCTGCCCAAGTTATTCATTTTCCAAGCCATTGTCCATAGAAAATGATCCTGCCAAGCCTAAACGAGCTCCACCCTCCACAGGTAATTAATTAAAAGCTTCAATTTCCTTCCCCACCAAAATCCTAGAACTCCCCATTCGCATTCACAAACTCCACGCCGAGCAACTTCTGTCCGCCCTTGCCATTGTCAAAGCACCGAAGAAGGTAGTTTAGCTCGGAGATGAAATATCCAACTTAACCCTCGCCGACGCTCAGAAACTCGTCGAGTATCTTCACGATAAGCTTGGAGTTTCAGCCACGTCTTTCGCTCCCGTTGTCGTCGCCGCCGCCTTGGTGGAGCAGCAGTAGATGCTCCAGTTGTGGATGAGGAGAGACGAAATTTGACGTAGTAATCAATGAATTTTTGAGTTATGCTAAATATGTAATGAAAAGTAAAGAAGACGACAAGGATACGAGAGACGACACCGGTGAAAGAAGCCATTAAAGAAGAAGTGAGGAAAAGATGAAAGAGACAAGGGTTGCATTTCAATTTTTTTCATTTGGGTCGGGATGCTTGTGGGTTATTACTTGGGTCAGATGTTTAAGTTCTCCGAGTCAAAGATAATTTAATTTTTGGGTAAAAATTAAATAATTTTGGGTAGGTCGTTGAGATGATGCCGTGTGTCCCGCCGTCTATCATAAGGGTATATATACACTCCAAAATTTGAATGGTGATGACATCAGAATCCCGAAAGAATAACGGAGGGTATTTAAATGAGTAAATTTTAGGTTTAGCAAACATAAAAATCATATTTATATGCTATAACTATAGTTTGCATAATTGTGCTCCATATCAAATTTTATGTTTGCTATAGAGCATCAGATTTGTATAAAATTTGTAGGCAACTTTGATTTGTATAAAATCGCAGGTATCTGATTTGTATAAATCGCAGTGATTTGTATAAATCAGGCGTCGTGTCTACGAAAATTGTGTTTGTATATGTATACGTTGTTTATGTTTGTATATCTGCATAAAATTTGTATTCATATACAATTGAATAGAGTTAAAACCGTTGTATTTGTATATCAAATCTCTCTCTCGCTTTATACAAACACAAATTTTACATTGTATTTTGTATAATTTGTGTTTGTATAAAGCGAGGAAGAGAGAAAGGCAAAAGAGAACTGGGCATAGGAAGATTTGTAATGTATAATTATAAGTGTATAGGACGAAGAGATGTATTTGTATAGACAGTTTTCTCTCACTTTATACAAACACAAACACAATTTATACATTTGAATTTGTATAAAGTGAGAGGTGAGCGAGATCAGACAGAGTGGCGAGCGAGATATCTGGGGAGAGAGGCGAATGGCAAAGTGTTTGCTACGGGTTGGAATTAAATAAAATTGTGGCTATAACAATTAATTTGAATTAATAATTTGCTATTTTATACAATTTTTTCTATTTAAATATCATTTATGATAGTTCTGGTTATATTTGTCCTTTTTTCCTTTTTGTGTGTGTGTGTTAGAGTGTAGGTGAGGTGAGTATTGTGGAGTTAGTGGGGATGGTAGTGCAGGTTAGTGTTTTAGGTAGTTTAGGTCTTTGTTTATTTATTATTTTTATATTTATTTATTTTTGGTTTTTGTTTATGAAAGATAACAATATAAATAATGATAAATATAGAAATTAATTATTTTATGTTAATAATAAAATATAGAAAAATTAAATGATTAACCCAAAAATAAAATGCAACTAATAGATATACAAAAATCATTAGTTTATTTATCAAAATCTAAATTAAAAGAAGACATACTTTTTTGTAAATTTTTCTTTCTTTGTTAAAATGATAAAAAAAAAAAAAAAAAACAATACTTCTCTTAAAATGTGACTCTAATTTTGTAGTATTTTAAAATAAACTTATTAAAATGAGATAAAAATCAAAATATTTAATTTAGATTTTAAAAATATATATTTAAGCATTAAAATTATGTAAAAATTTAAATTCGGTCAAATATTACGTATCTACAAAAACCAAATAAAAAAGTGTTAAAAAATTTTCTTTGATTTAATTTTCTATTTTGGTTTTACTATGAGCACCCCAAGTAAGAGGTGATGTTTGAAGTAAAATAAAGCGAAATTTGAAAAGGAATCATATTTTAAGTCAACCTCTTAAAATTTCTCATTTAAAAAAGAATTTAGAGGAAAAATAACTTACAGATGTCATTATATTAAAGATATCCCTCTAATAAGTAATTTAATTATAAAAGAAATAATGAAGTCACTCATAATTAATATGCTCTCTCCGTCTTTTAGTTTTTCTCAAAAAGAATTTCACTTTATTATAATAAAAAATAATTTAACTTTATAATTTTTGTTTTACTCTAAATGAAATGATTTATAACCAAACAAATATCTAAAGATTATTTTAAATCACAAGTTTTTTTTTTAAAAAAAAGTTCTTCTTAAACACCGTATAAAATCAAAGCGTGTCACATAAAATTGAACAGACGAAATAATAAAACTTTTAGTAAAAGAAAGTGCTTACCCTTTAGTTTGTTTTAAAGTGTTTTTAGTGGTAGTGAGTATTATTCCTTTATTAATCACAAATTTCAAATTCAAACCTTAAAAAAAATTTAATAGAAAGCGCTTCACCATAAGAAAAACTATTCAACTTCGTTTCTCTTAAAATGAAATAAAGTAACATAATAGGACCTTCATTTTCCTACTTTCAAAGTGGTCCAAAATTCAAATAAAATTACATTTCTTTTCAATATTCCATGAAAAAAGACGCACGCCAAACCAAATGACAAAAGTACAATCACTAAAAAAAGACAAAAAATCAATAATGGAAGACATAGACATTGTATTCCACAACAGCATCACCAGTCTTGAAATCGAAAGTATGAGTCTTCGCCTGAACATAACCACGACCAAATCTGAAAATCCCACTTCCCCCTACAATAGGCATCTCCCGAACAATCGACATCACCGAATTCCGTCCCAAAACACTAAAGCTACTCCCATTATACTTTCCTTCAACAAAAACAAAGTTAAGTACCATCAATAAACCAATATCATTGATTGAAGCTTGTGCATACATCCCTTGTGCTCTTCCAACTATTTTGGAATTTGCTTCTGGTCCAACTGTTAAAGGGTCGTCAATCATTGCTGTTAAACCAAATCCGGTGGCTGACCGGTTGGTCACGGCGGCTTCTGCTATTTTCACGGATGTTGGGTTTTTTCCACTGACTATGTCATGGAAGTAGAAGTGAAGGTGGCTAAGTTTCTCTCTCTTTAAACCCATTGCTTTCTTCGATAATTTTCTGGAAAACTCGTGACTGTTTCCATACGTAAGGATTGAAAGGAGAACAAAGAGGAATAAAAGGGAAAAAAGTTTGGACATGATTTTTTTGCAACTTCACAATTTAAGATTATAGTTTCTCGTAGCTAGTTAGGTAGTACTATAAATAGTAGTAGGGATGGGGTGTTGGGTTCCATTTTTTCTACTTCGATGGAATGATTATTCAATTCGAATAAGAATAAAATGAAGTTAAAATTAAAGTATAAAACACTTTAAAATTAAATAATGATGTCTTATCATGTGTTAACTTTTTTTGGTTTCCACTTGGTATTCGGAGCCCACATTGAAATTTCGATTAAATCTTAATCGCGCACTGCAAGGCCATTCGAGGTGACGCTCCCAACAAGATTTACTCAAAACCCAGGGTCCGAATCCAACTTTTGGCTTGATATTTTTTAAAGTTAATACTTTTAAATATTTTATTCATTAAAAAAATAATTAATACATTTGTTATAATTTTAATGTAATTTATTGATATCTATTCTTATATATGAAAATATTAAGATTTTTATTAGTTAATTTTAATTATTATTATTATTTTTCTCAAAATTTGTTGCATATAAACAAAATAGAGATATTGTGTTACTTTCATTTCATTAAATTCTTATTTTTTGTTAAATCACATTTTTTATATGTCGTTTGTTACCTTAATTATATTCATTTAATTATTTTTAGTATAGAATTTAAATAACCAAAAGTTTTGGACACAAATAACTACCACGTCGGGAATCCGACGAACCACCACCATCCAACCCAACTGTTCTTCTTCTTCCACCTTTACACCACCAAAAACCAGCCCATGAAACCACCAGATCTCCCTCAAGCTTCACTGCGGACGAGCAACCACCGGATACCTACCCCCATTTTTTCTTTGTCACCGTCGACTTTAGCTAATCACCAAACCATACCTCAAACGCCATAAACAACCAAACAAACCCCTGTTCTTCCGCGAATAAAACCAGCCACGAATCCACCGGAGTAACAACAACAGCGACGACCATGAACTCCGGCGTGGCTCTGCAGATCCGCAACCACCGCTAGCTCCGAGCTCCAACCAGATCTCGAACTCAATAATGGGTGCCCTTTTTCCATGACCCTGCTTTCCCCTTTTTGTCCCCGTTTGGTTGCTTATTAACTGTTTGGTCCACTTTTAAATTGTCATAAAAGTCAAACGATAAAGAACTTTGATTAACATTTATAATACATTTTTGGAAAAATTACAAAAATACACGTTTTATGTTTCTCTTATTTTTAATAGTCTTTTCTATTTCTAAAATCCCTTATTTTTCTCCTAATTCTAAATTATTTTATAATGTATCCAAGCTAGTTTTTAATGTATTCGAGCTACATATTATGTATTCGGTTTGTTTTACTTTTTCAGAGATTAATGTAATTACAAACTAAATAGGGATAGATTGTACTGTCATATTAAAACTATGTAATTCCTAAAATTTATACTATATTTTTGCATTATATTAATATGAAAAAAAATATAATTTATAGTATTTTTTGCATAATTTTTGAATATTTAGATTTTTTATTTAAAATATCAAATTAATCTAATCTAATTTCACTTTAAAATTTAGTTAAATTAACTTTCGAAAAGTGTTAACTAAAAATAAACGGAGGAAATATTCTTTGGCATTGTTCTTTTGGAACGGAAAATGGTCAAATATATTCTTGAACTATTTGAAAAGATCTAAAAATTCCCCTCATTTATCTATTGGACTAAAAATACTCCTCAATTCACCTTTTTGATTCATTTCTATCCTTAAAATTAACACCACTTTTAAAACAATTATTATTATTTATTACATGTCATTTTCTTATTGTATAAATTAAATTCCAACTCATTTAATTTTCTCTTATCCATCCATTCTAGTGCCTGGATCCGGCTCCCCTCCATTATCATTACCCCTTCTCTCAATTTCGTCAAGTGCATGTCTAGATGAGAGTCATGTGTCTTATTTAAAGTTAAAGGTTAAGATTATATTATATTAACAAATATCATATTCATAGTTAAGGCAACTAATTTGAGAAAACTACTCTCCAAATTTGGTAAAAATTACACTATATTCCATACAAAATTTGATATTTATTAATATCATTAATTTCATCTTATATTTTTATATTTAAATATTAAAATTGTAGAACATGAAACATTTATATTTAATGTGATAAATAATAATCTTCAAAAACATTTGCATTAAAAACAATGTTTTCTTTTTATTTATTTTTTAAAAAAGGATAAAAGAATATTTTAAAAAAACATATATTTTTTCTCCTTCAAACACAATAGCCGCATTTTCTCCCGGAAATAATTTTGGTATTTGTAGAACACGAAATATTTATATTTAATGTGATAAATAATAATCTTCAAGAACATTTACATTAAAAACAATGTTTTCTTTTATTTCAAAAAAATATATATAACCAATAGAGTTTGTTAAATATTTGAATGAGATCAAAATTGCTCACTTATGACAAATTTAAATGCAAAATGGCTCTAAATATAAATAATAAACTACTTTAAATTTACTTTCAAGCATGAGAGATCTTTTTTTTTTTTTTCATTTTCTCATATTTAACTATATTTTATATAGAGCAACAAAAAGAGTCAAACAAGTATAGAACTATAAAAAAACACAATATGAATCACTAGATCTACCACTCCATAGATTTTGAGAAGATTTTATTTTGCCGTTTGGAAGAAATTAACTAGTAAAGTTTGATGACATTCTATTTTGTATAATAATGTATAAATTGTATATTGAGCTATATTTTTGCAAGGTAAATTAGATAATTGTGCTTTTATATAAAATTCTCAAATTAAATTACATTTGTTGATTGAAGTAGTATCTAATATAATATAAATTATAAATTATTAAATAAGGAAATTTATAAGTTGATCCAATATCAATTAAGAACCTACTCCCCTGAAGACCAAAGTAACAAACATTCTAATCAGTTGTGGTTCAGAAATTCCATACGCATAAAAAACAAAAGAGTGAGTCAGAGAGAAATTGTTGTCAGGAGTTGCTGAATTTACTTTCTGGAGAAAGGTAACAACAACAAGTGTGGGAAATAGTTGTGGAGCATTTTTATCGTTCAGAAAAGCTAAATATACTGCTCAAATTTACCTGCGAGACACCTAGTCAAAATATAAAAAAGGGGGATTTTGAATAATATACATTCCAACACACACTTTGCGCTAACATAGTCATATTTTTCAGTTAACACCTGCGTATTCAACCTTTTTTAAAATAACAATATCTATACACACATATACATTATTATATAATATGTATACACTTGTATAAACAATGTATATATCTTGTATAAAAAGTGTAACAATGTATTAAAGTGTATAACACATCACTTGTTGCCGGGATGAACTTTTCTTTTTCTTTTTTGGGGAATTTTCAATTGCAATTCTTGTTCAAAATCAGTCCAAATCTCTACTAAATGACAATTTTCAACAAGCTTAAACAATACTAAAATTTCTCATAAAATCAAGTTTGAAATTAGAAGTCACTTCATCAAGTTTGTTCAAGAATGGTGAGTTACTGCATGATTTTCATCACCCAAATCGTACCATATTGGTACTCTTGAGAATTTTAACACAAAAACAAATCAAGTTTACTAACAAAGTAACAATAATGAAACAGTTGGGTTGAAGAAGAGCCAATTTGGGTAAGAGTGGAAAAACATGGCCCATTTAGGTAATAAGTTTAGACTTGAGAGTTGAGACTGTAAAATCTTCAACTAAAAGAACACTTTTTAAAAATTAATGAGGTATACTTTACTTCTATAATAAAGGAAATTATTTTATTAATTTTGTTCGATAGCTAAACATAAAATATGAAAATTAAAATTTGATAAGAGTTGGGTGAATAGGGCTGTAACACATTATTTAGCTTATCTCAACATAAATAACTATTGACTTATTCATTTATTAATTGCCTCCAAAATTGAAATTTTGTTTAACCCGCACATGTGACAACATCCATCCCTTTTAAATTTAGTGATTATCACTTTCAATTTGCATATATATATATATAGGCTTTTGTAATTGTCCTTGTCACATTGTACCATATCTCCAACTGATTTTTTCTTCTTCCCATAAGAAATAATTCTCGGATTACAAAATGCTCTCCTCCACTCTTTCTGGATAGAGATTAAAGACAAGACATTTATATTTATGTATAAATACTGTAATATGGGTAATTTAGTTAGGAACAAGTTATGTTAGCTAGAGGTGAACCCATATGTTTATGTGGGGATGCATGTGCACCCATTAACTCGGGAAAAAAAAATCATGTATATTTATGTATATCTATCTTGAGAAACTGACAGAAACTAAATATAATTAATAGTGCCCCTATAGAAAGCATGAAATAATGCTTGTATTGCTGGTACAAGGTAATAGATTCACCCACATGACCAAAGTTTAATCTTAGGTAGAGCCTTTTTTTAGCTTAATATTGGTGCACCCAAAGTTCTTAAATCTTCACCTTTGATGCCGGAAAATAATTACCACTACTTTTATCCACAGACTCTTTAATATTTATACCAGAGTTCTTTTTCTAGTTATTGATATTGATTGATTTCATTATCTATTAACATTTTATTTATATATTATAACAGTGGAATTGGTAGGAAAATATTTATGGTTTACTTGCTAAAGTCATTGGTAGGAAAATATTTATGGTTTACTTGCTAGTCATTGAGCGACCTAATCGGGTTGACTAGATAAAAAAATTGAGCCAATTTATTTTAAGTTAACATATTTTTCTAGCTGTATGGATGGACTCGAAATTGACTCCCGTCGATTTGGGATTTGAAAGAAGGTTGTATGGTTTCTCCAAGGAATCCCTCTCGGGAAGGGGGTGTGCGCGCATTGTGTGAAGAAGTTAAAATCACCTTCGATATTTTTGGTTCATTCTTGTTTCATGAGCTAGCTTTTGATTCATCTCTTAATTATTTTTCAAATATACTTATTTTCTTCACTTTAAGGAAAATAATTTATCTACGTAAAGTAAGAAAACTATTTCTCAATCCTCACTATTTGACCACAATTCGAGACCCAACTCTTGATCCTAACTCGAGACTCAAGTACTCCTGAACCTGACCCAAGCTCGGAATTAGACTCCCGACTTTGACCAAAGATTCGAATCCTAACCCCGAAACTTGATACCGACCTTGACTAAGGACCCAACTCCCCACCTAGGACTCGAACTCCTAACTTGGTACCCAACTCTCAAACCCGACCCTCGACGTGCGTTGGCCGCAACTCAAGACTAACTCTGACTTCGATCTGAGACCCAATTCTTAACCTGATCCAGGAGTTGGTGTCACGATTCATATCATCGTGAGTGACACCTACACTAAACTACCTAGTGAAAGAACCAACTACCAACTCGTAATTAACCCAAAACTCCATTCATTAAAATCAAGTCCTGATATAAATCATAGGAAAACAGTTTAAGAAATAACTAAAGAATTGTCCCTATAAACTCAATCAATAGTCAAAACATTTTTGCAAAAATAAAACCCCCTAAGAACTGAAAGTTATCATACAAAAACTCTAAATAATCAAAATCGGGATGCAACCTCTAAAACTTAGAAACATAATTTAATAGTCTAATGTCATTGCCTGAAAAGATGGACAAAAAGAAGCAGATGAACATATGAAAGCCTGGCAGAGTAGCTCACCCTTGAGTTTGATGTCATGTGTCCCTTAATTGAGGTCTCGTATCAGTCTTTAGAAAATGTCATGTACTCAACCGAAAAGAACAAATGCAGTATAAGTACACAACCACAATGTACTGGTAGGATCACACGGTCAGTCCAAATCATGAATGTGAACATAAAACCACAACATATTAACACAATCAACACATATCATCAACAAATATGAAACAACACGGACTCTCAGTCTTTATCCTGAATTACATACACATGAAACATATCTCACATGATCACATACAAGTTATACTTTAGTCCAACTCACCTTTCAAGTAATCCAGACCACTTAATGATTCAATATACATATATCACATTAAATAACAGGTAAACCCGGTTCACTTATGGAATCAGAAATGCATATATCCGGTTCTCTCAAGGAAACCACATGCAAACTATTAGTGTACCAGTGCGGTACCCAACCCAATCAGAGTTAGTATTCATACTAGGTATGGTACCCGAGCCAATCATTAGTATCTTCGTATCAAAATGGTACCCAAGCCAACCAACAATCACAAATAATTATACACAATCACAATTAACAGTAACACTTAAAACCACAAGTAAAACAAACAAGTTCATTGCATGATGATTATCACCATGATGGCATTTCATATGCTTCCTTTGTTTTTTCCAACATGCATTACACAAGAGTTACTAATAAGCAGTAGACATGCATATATATATATATATATATATATATATATATATATATATATATATAT
>JAJOOR010015060.1:0-28393 GCA_036250505.1 Solanum acaule
GGTATCCTATTCCAAATAAAAAGGATTTATTATCAAGATTATATGACGCCAATATATTCTCTAAATTTGATTTAAAATCAGGTTATTGGCAGATCCAATTCTTCAAGGAGCACTCTTATAGAACTGCTTTTAATGTCCCATTTGGACAATACGAATGGAATGTTATGCCAATATTTGGTTTAAAAAACGCTCATTCTGAATTTCAGAAAATTATGAATGATATTTTCAACCTATATTTGGACTTTATCATTGTTTATATTGATGATATTTTGGTTTACTCAAAGACTCTTGAAATGCATATTAAACATTTAGACATTTTCAAGAAAATAGTTATACAGAACGGTTTGGTAATTTCTAAACCAAAAATGAGTCTATTTCAAACTGAAGTTAGATTTTTAGGACATCTTATTTGTCAAGGGAAGGTTACCCCTATTCAAAGATTGATTGATTTTGCTTCAAAATTTCCTGATGTTATTACAGACAGGACGCAATTGCAGAGATTCTTAGGAAGTTTAAATTATATTTCCCCTTTCTACAAGAATTTATCTCGGGATTTAGCTCTGTTATACGACAGGTTAAAAAAGGACCATAAAGCATCTTGGACTGATAGTCTTACCAACTTAGTAAAAAATATTAAACTTTGTGTTACATCTTTGCCTTGTCTAACTCTTGCTAACCCAGCTTGGCAGAAGATTGTAGAAACGGATGCGTCTAATATTGGATATGGAGGCATATTGAAACAAATTAATCCGCATGATAAAAATGAATATCTTATTCGATTTCATTCAGGAAAATGGAGCGATGCTCAGAAAAAATATGCGACAGTAGCTCATGAAATGTTAACTATCGTTAAGTGCGTATTGAAATTTCAAGATGATTTATATAATAAAAAATTCTTGATAAAAACTGATGCTCAATTAGTTAAGTATATGTTTGATAAAGATTTTAAACATGATGCGTCTAAATTAATATTTGCTAGGTGGTAGGCACAATTAGCCCCTTTTGATTTCGAAATTCAATATAAAAAGGGAAGTGATAATTCCCTCCCAGACTTCTTATCTAGAGAATATCTTTCTTCTTAAACAATGGGTTTTCTTGTCTTTTTTCCTGATAAAGATTTGGTTACGATTTTGAAAGCAGTTCCTCTTAATAGAGATTTACAGGAATATATTTTATGGAAAATTATACACGGAATGGTGATGGATATCATCGCTGATTACATGATTGAACAAGAGCTTTATAAAAACTTTTATTGTTATGAAATTTATGACCTTTTAGATGATTAAAACTAAATGCTATGTTTGCAGAATGGATCCTCCTTGGGTAACCAAGGTTAGAGGAAGGGGCAGTTATACTCGTGGAAGGGGAAGATCATCCTCCTCAAAATCGTCATACGGATCCTCGTCCAGCTCTCCAATTATACAAAGGGGAGGAATGAGCTTAGTGAAACTAACAAGCCCTTCAAAATAAGCTACTTCTTCGATACATCTGGATGATATTCCAGAAAATAATCCATTATACGCTCAACTGCAAGCATATTTATCTCAAAAGCAAAGTGATACTTTTGCATCGGTGGCAAAAGAAGAGATTGATGATATTAGATCCTATGAAAGGGTAGCAAAGAAAGAAATAATATTTCTTCTTGAAAACTTTGAGATTCAGAGAAAAGAAGAACCCTAGAAGATATTCCAGCGATATTTACTTAACGGATTATACTTCCCAGGAGAGTCATACAAAACCTGCTCAGATTACGAGACTATTTTGATGAATACATGTAGTGTTGAATTTCAGCACTTCTCAGGTTATAACACCAGCGAGAACATTTATAACTTCTCCAAAATGATCATAAATCAGATTATATCAATTGAAGATTGGGGAATATCCTCGATGAAAGAAAGGCAGATTAGCCTCAATAAAATCCCTATCAATTTCACTTATTGGGATTATATTAACGCCTTCAGCAAAGTCTTTTATTATAACAATGAAAGGCATAAACACACTTGGTTTATCAAGGTTTGTGCAAAGATATTTGTTGACCCAATTCCTAACTAGTTCTTGAACTGGTGATCATACCACAGACCGACGGTAAAGATTTTACCTGATCCCTTTTTAAAGTTATACAAAAACTGGGTTAAGGTTTCACCAGACCTTAATGATTTATACCACTCGGATCGTGTTTGTTATATAGAACAAATTGAACAAATTTATTGCTTTATAGAATTCTCAATTCCATGGATCCATAAATGGAGTCCGGAAGTAGGTTTTACTAAAGAACAAATTCCATACTTATATCGGATTTATTATAATAATTTCTGGGATAAATTAATGAAGAAGGATCCCCTGACTAAATCATTATATGACCAAGAATTATTGAACTCTATTTCTCAAAAAATCCAAGATTATGGTACTATTCCTCACTAAGGAATAATTGCTGACAACTCCGTCAAGCATATTGCCAGGAGAATTTCCATTCAAGATGGAAATAAAGGATAAATGATAAAGGAATATTTGGACGAAGTTAGGAGGAATCTACTCCTTAATATGTCTCACTATGAAAAATCAGACACTTCAATGAGAAGTGAAACGAGTGATGATATCGCAGATGATGCTCAAGAGGCCCAACCTTGTGAATCGGAGAAACCCGTGTCAAAAGATATGCTGTCTAAAGTAGAAGGTTTTCTTAGGGAATTGAAAAAGAAAGACAAGACGAACACTATTGATTAACAGTAGATACACTGTTAAACCACAGTAGAAAAACTGTTACTGTACATTTGGGACCCATTGATAAGGGACCCACGGTCACTGTAAATCACTGTAGATCGGTCACTGTAGATCACTGTAGATAGATTCCTTTTTCTTCTATAAATAAGGTCTTTTGTAGTTTTAGGGAGCAAGTCGAAAAACACTCTCTCTTTTTTTTTTGTAAGTCTCTCTTCGCTTGTAAAGTTCTCAGTTTGCCGGAGCTTCGCCGGAAGTAAATAAAGTTTTTGATATTTATCATCTGCCCTGTTGGCCATTGTTACAAGGTAATTTAATTCTCTTCTTTTATTCTATAATCTTTTAAGTATTATATCTCTGACCTGGAAGCCATGACTATGTCCGGCTAAAAAATTATATCTATGCCGGATAACTAACTTCTCTCTTATATAGACCATGAACGGATCTAAGCTTTATTTAAATATAGAAGAATTTTAGTATGGCTTCTCAACTTGGTTCTGAGATTGAGGTACAGTCAGATCTAGTACTACTCTTATTGGCTTTGTCTTAGTGACTCCGTCTGATGAGCCGTAGTTTTTAGCCCGAAAGAGAGTTTGATAAGTAGGGCGCTTCATACCCGGTTAGAACTATCAGATACATGGGCTCAATAAGAGTATGTATTAGCTTCTTGACAGGCCCTTTGCTTGGGTAAAATAATTAAACCATGCCGTCTGAGAAACTATGGTTAAATTCTTGTATATTTTGATTCTTATGTAGTTAGACTACCTCTAAGGATATTAAATTGCTTGATCTATGACTGGGCGGACTACCGCCAGGTCAGTGATCCTGTTATATATATACTTCTAATATATACAAAATATACACACAATCTACTTTTTATTATATTAGAATACTTACATTATATTATATATATACTTCTAATATATACACAATATACTATCTATTATTTTAGAGCACTTTTATTATATTATATATGTACTTCTAATATATACATAACATACTACTTAATATAATACTCCCTCCGTTTCACAAAGAATGACCTCCTTTCCTTTTTAATCAGTTTAAAAAAGAATGACCTCTTTCTTTTTTTTGGTAACATTTTAATTTCAGCTTTCCACGTGACATGTTTAAGGCCACAAGATTAAAGGACAATTTTGTACATTTGACATAACTTTAATTTAGGACCACAGATTCAAAAGTCTTCTTTATTTTCTTAAACTTTGTGCCAAGTCAAACTAGACCATTCTTTATGAAACAGAGGGAGTATAATACTTACATTATATTATATATATACAACATATACACACAATATACTATCTATTATATTAGAATATTCACTTTATTTATTATATATATATATATATTACTCTAATATATACTGAATATACTACTTAATATATAGTATTTTCAAGTATTTGTTTGAGTAAATAAGATACTAAACAATGAAATTTTTTTTCGTTACCGAGTCGGTGCACCGATGGGATGGTCCGGACCGGTGCACCGATGGGCCACGTACCGGTCCCTTACCTGCCTGAGGATAAATAATATCTAGACTGGCCCACCCCATTATTATAAAGGGCCAGCTGCCGATCCGGGCCTTACCGGTCTTGGGCCGCTATCGGGCCAGTCTTAATGGGCTGGAACTGGACGGGTTGGCTCAATTGGCAGGCTTAATGCAAGGGCTCTAATGTATGACATACCTCCGAAGCTGATGAAAGAGACGAAATTCCATTTTGAGACTCGAGACTTCGGTTGTTACTGAAAACCACTCATAACAACTTTGAACTTTCCAAAACTCAAAACTTTAGAAAACTTCAACTTTTCAATTAAATTTCAAACCAACTTCAAAAACTAATCAAATATGACTTGGGGCAACTATTTAAAGGGGTAAAATGATAATTTTTAATGAAAATTTAAAACATGATCATCCGGGTCATTATACTTATCCTCAAGGAATATAAACAAAATCATATAGACTTATACTTCATTCTTTTACCTAGAAAGACTTGACACGAATGCTAAATCATAAAAATCCAGAGTTTATGACACGACAACCTTTAAGCTCACATATCATTCATACAATCGATGCCTTATCATGAAAAATATTTGACAATAACAATCACTTTTGCTAGCTTAATGTCACAACTCATGAAAAGAGGATCCCCACTCATATAGTATAAATAAAACTTGGAGACTTTAGATTCAGAATCAAGCACTCACTCTCAGGAAGATGTCCATATGCACACTCGTAATATCATAGGTTTGTCCATTATGTATTTCTCTGCTAATTCATACATACCCGGTTTTAGATCAATTAGGACTTCTGGGGTACTAGAATGAAAAGGGGAAGAAAAACAATCAACACTCTAATATTATGTACTTTATGACTCTAATATTATGTTGACCAACTTATTAGGAAAAAATATTAATGTGGTTTAAATCTAAGTAGTGTCCACAAAATATAGTCATAAAGTTATCACTAGCGTATTTGTTTACTCATTTCCCTTATCAATTTTTTCCTAATTAAAAAGTATATTATGATCCAAGGATGTACATAATTAAATAACTCTATAGGACTGACAACAACTTAATGAAAACATTAACATTCAATATCATGGATCATTTTAAAATTGACTTAATTTATTTGGATCATATCAGTCACCTGTTATCAACCAAACTATCCATAATATCTTACATTGACTTTGTTTCTAGCAAATCATTTATTGCACAAGTCACCCGATTTGACAATAAAGACAACTATTGGAAACGATCTAAGTATAAATAAAACCTAAAAGATATACTATAACGCATGAATATGCACAACCAAGAATAGATATGCAGACCAACCGTTGTTAAAAATTAACAGTACATGGCCAAACGGGAAAAATTATCACAACATAAACATGCCCATTCGGGCCAAATGAACATCATAAAAAAATATTTCAACAAGCTTAAAACATTCACCGACATGTTTCAGTAACCTTGGGATATCTCAATTTTTATATTAAATTTTGTGTATTATTAACCATCATAGTTCAGTTTTTACCTATTAATATATTATCATCTCCCTTGCCTTATTTTTTATTTCTTATCTGAATATTTGTGTTTTCCAATTGATAAATAAACACAAAAAATTATATTCCTACTGTAGGGGATACATTTATTTTGTCCAATTGACTTTGCACATAGGAAGAATTTCTCTACTTCACGAAGGGAGAAAAAAATGAGAAAAATGGAACCAAAATATAAATGTGATGATCCAATTCTATGTTTTGGGAGTGCAAACATCAATTCTAAAAATTAAGTTAAAATAGAACTGTTGAAGTTTTTAACATAAAAAAGCTACAAAATTAATGAATCTTGTACTATCACCATATTAAAAAAAATATATAGGTATATTAAATAAGACAATTAATTATATTGTTTTAATTCAATTGTAATATTAGATGTGTTACTATTTTACACCAGAAAGTTTTAAAATAAAATTTTACCCTTCTTGTAAATTGGTTTGTTAGATTTTGAAGTGTAAGAGGTCATTTTAGAAAATTATACTAGCAACAACATTTCAATAATAATAGTAATAAATGAAAAATAAATAAATCAGTATCTAATAAACATTAAAATAATTGACCATCGATTTAATAAGTGAATGAAACTACAAACTTTGAAACAAATCAAGGAATACGACAGAAGGACACACTTCAAAGGAGGACGAAGGGAAACTTATTCGGAGAGTCCAATGACACAATTTAGATATGAAAAATAGTAAACGAAATAAATACTCCATTTGACCATATGTACATAGCAAATAGTACTAAATAAAAATACACACATTGGTCCTTAGAATTTTTGGTGTGGTTTGGATCTTGCACATTAATAATTTTTTAAAAATGGATCATCCAATAAAGTCATCACAACATCATCCTTCCAGTTGAGAAACCCAGAAAATGTAGGACTATCTGGTAAGTCAACAGAGGAATTCTGATTGTTATTCATTGACGTTGATATACCAATTGAAGGGATATCCATTGAAGGTTTTGTTTGTTGGTTCATTGTAGGAGACACTGGAGAATACATTGGAGGAGCTATCATTAATGAAGGCATCAGATAATCAATCATTGGTGAAGGCATCAGAGAATCCATCGTTGGTGAAAGAATCGGAGAATTCATTATTGTTGACGGCATTGGATGGGTCAGTCCAAGTGTTTTTCCAACAGCCATGTGTTGAGGCATTGGAGAAAACAATTGTGGAACCATTGGAGGAAACATTTGTGAAAAGAATAGAGGAGAAGGATCCCTTGGTCCTTTAGAGTTGTTCCTACTGGGTACCATTGGTTCAACAATGGGTTGAGGGGCATTCGATGAAGAACCCTCTCCATCAGCCTCTTTTATCATTAGTTCACGTACCTGTTTGAGATTCTTCTTGATTACACAGCGTAGGTCGTTGAGATAGGAAGGGTTCATGTCAACAGAAACAGTTTTTCTCTCGAACACCTCATACATCTCATTTGTCATTTCCTTGACCCTATTTTCCTTTCTTACCTTTTGAAGTTGTTCCTCCAACTTCTTGATCTTTTGCATGGTGAACTCTTCTCTTGTCACCATGTTTTTAGATCTATCCAATGTTGGCAACTCCTTAAACTTTATAAAAGTGTTGCGTACAACATCATTATTTGGAAATGTATATGGTTCATTTCTGTAAGGGCCGTATATGACTGTAGCCACTTCAACATCACAAAGTGTTTTTAGTTCATCAGATTTTTTCAATAGCCCTTTCAGTCTTTTATTAAATTAGATTTTTCTTTTACTATCATCTTCAATGAAAGTATAGTTCACTTTGTTTCTAGTCATGGCTAAAGGGGAGGAGAAATGTGTTTGTTTGGATATGAGGGTTAAAATGGCTTTGTTGTAGTAGCAGTAGTAGTAGCAGTAGTAGTTGTGATTTTCTTGCCTAGGATTGACTCCTATTTATAGAGAAAATTTTAATTCTGTATAATTTTAAAAGTTTGAAATAGATTTTTTTTTTATTGGTAGCAAGAACTATTTTCGAAAAACACTAAATGAGGGGGATATCAGATAAAAGTTAGATAGAATCATCTTAAAATATATTTACTTATGGCTCTGGTATTATGTTGACCAACTTATTAGGAAAAATATTAATGTGGTTTAAATTTAAGTAGTGTACATAGAGAATGGACATAAAGTTATCGCAAATGTATTTGTTTACTCATTTCCTTCATCGAGTATTTTTTTTAAAATAAAAAGTATATTTTGATTCAAGGATGTACATAATTAAATATTGAAACAAGGGAACATTTATATATTGGTTAGGAATATTGAAATATAAATTAATATGCTTAAAAATATTCAATTTTTATGGTTAATTTAAAAACCACAAGTATTTTTTAAATCTTAAATGGTGATGTATGTATGATTGAAGAAGTTACATCGCTTGTCAAAGCACATTATTATTTTCTTTCATTTTGCATAAATCATATTTAGTTAAAAAATTATGTTGCTTTCAAATATAATTGAAACTAAATCTTGCTTAAATATGTTTTTCTTAATGTCCGATACTCTCCAACCTGTCACTCGATTCACATTATATATATTTCTATATTAGTTTTGAGACAAGTCAAGCTGAAATAATTGCACAAAACACTTATCAAAATGATGTGTTTACAATAGTGTTATAATTAAAAGATAGTTTTTATTCATTTTAAGAAAAATAGTCAAGATGAAGAGATATTATTTGAAGATGTCTTACTAAATTTTGATAAAATAAATATGTACATTTTTTACTCTAATAAAAAAATCTCCTTTTATAGTCAGTATGATAAATATTAACCATATTGGCATACATATATATATTTCTTTGATTCTTTCTAACTAATGTCTATCTCTTTATACGAGAGGGGAAGAAATAACTTCAATTTTATTGAGTTTATGTCATGTTTAGTTAAACCCGTTTAAATGTAATGATCCATCCATTCATTTTAAGAAATACCCGCGGTAAAATTCCTGAGTCTAAAATTGGGTCTACCTAGTCGAGTGAAGTTGTGATCGACCCACCTTGGCGGAAAATAATATTTCACTTACATAGGATTATCCAGGAAAGGACTCTCTTGGACCACTATCATAGTCCCTTGGCTACTATAGCTCTAGTAGTCTCTTGGCCATCATAGCAGCACCCCACAATGGCCCCAATAATTTTTTCTCCTTCTCTTCTTAGTCTAGGTCTTAAAAGAGTTGCCTCTTCCTAAAAATGTCTTAGAGTTATGCTCCCTCTGTCCCTATTTACTTTTCCCCTTTTCCTTTTCTAGTTGTCCCTAATTACTTGTCCATTTTTGACAAATCAAGAAAGGACAAAAAAATAATAAAATCTCTATTATACCCTCAAGTTATTACTTTGAAAAATGTAGAATTTCTTGAAAATCTTAAGTTTTTAATTCGCTCACTTCATAATTAATAGGGGTAAAATGATAAACTCACTATATCAATTATTGTCTTCTTAATAGGTGTGTAAGTTCAAAAGTGGACAAGTAATTAGAGACAAAGGGAGTATTAAGGAGAAAACCCTTGATAACAGAGAGACAAGGCTCTCAGTACACACATTTCCAAACCTTATATCTCCAAGAAGGGTTAAGAGGCATGATTATATTCAATAACCAAAGATTCAATCACAAGGTAGCAACAAATTCCCCTCTCGACAATAGCATCTTAAGAACTGGCAAAACAAGATAAAACTGAATTAAGTACCACCTTAATAAGATCCTAAAAATAGGTATTGATAGTTTCTAGAATTACACAACAAAATTAAGAATAAATTAGTCTCATGACTGAAAAATGAAAGAGATTGCACTAGTCTATCCCACTACGACAAGTCAGCCTCAAACCCAAAAAATGCTAAGAAATGTGGAAAGGAAGACAAGATAAATAAAGGAGCAAAAGACTTAGTCATTATAATATAACCCAAAACCTTGTTGTCACGTATTCAATCCACTAATGTATTAAAATAGAATGGAAAGATAATTACATGTTTCAAAAGTCTTTATTTCTCAAATAGAAGAAAGCATAAACATAATGGAAGAAGAGGGTCCGCCAGTATGACAAGCAGCTACCTCTAAGAATCCTTGTTGAGCCACGGAGGACGGTGAAGAAGAAGAGCAATCACATGGAACTAGGCTCGGAACCTATATAGTTTAGAAGCAAGGAGTGAGTACCGAACAACACACTGTACTCGACAAGAAACTACTAAATATAGCAAAATTATTCTAGAATACGAGTACTCCTTTCATCCAAACCGAAACTCCTCAAGCTACAACCTGCATAAATCAGTCCAACCTGACACTTTTACAATACATAATTCCCAAGGCTTAACAATCATAGTTCAAAAATCGCAGTTCAACAACCAATAAGTTTCGAGTATGCCAATCACACGTACCAAGTAAGTAATTGTCAAGTATCAAGTAGATCTATTACAAGTATCCAGTATATCAAACCTTTGCTGAAACCTTTTCTCTTCGGCACAATATCACTAGTCGGAACCATTTTTCCTTGGCCTTTATATTATATCACTAGCTGGAACCATTTCACTTAATTTTTATCATATAACTTGCCGGAACCATCTCTATAAATTATAATATCAGTAGCCGGAACCATTTCCCTAGGGATTTATATCATATTACTAGCTCGAACCATTTCCCTTCGGCTTTATATCATATCTCTTGGTGTAACCATTTATCGTCGGCATGATCATCACATGTCTCATCACAGTATAAAGAAATCAATGCAAATAAGAAATTTCACACCATAAGAAAAAGACAACAACTCAAACAATTCAAGTCCACAATAATGCTATCAAAGCATTTCATTAATCAACACATTTAGGGTCCACAACAAGGCAATTCACAAAGAATTATGATCAACACATTGACTCTTTCATTAATCCCACTTTTATTCATTAAGATAAATCAAGTAAAATAATTGAACACATCACGTCATTCCCATTACTCTCCAACACACACAGTGAAGGGAAATAAACGATTCTACTAGTTTTAAATGGTTTAGAAATCACTTGCCTCAGTTCAATCAAAAGTTAATTTAAGACTTGATCTTTCCCTTTCTAAGCAATGTGCAAAGACATAAAGTCTTATTCAATCAAGTAATCAAAATAAGATTCTAGAACTAATAATAACACCCAAATCATTCACTTTGAGAAATGGGTCAAATCATTTGAACAACCCAATTCCGAAAATCAGGTTTGAATCCAAAAATATTTACTTGAATATGTTTCTCAAGACATTTGGAACTCATTGGTGAAAACCATTTTGAAAAAGGATTGAAAATCAATGAACAATCACCATTTTCTCTTAGAACTCAAGTTCTTAAAAAACCTTGTCAGTTGCCAATCAAAATCCCAACTTTCACCCAAGCCTACACCTTGAACGTGGCCGGCACTCGTGAACCATGATGATCCACAAGCGAACCCTTGGCCGCTGGCTACTTAGCGAAAGTCTAACTCAAGCAGAATTGAGCTTTAAAACACAATTAAAGTATTTAATCTCAAAGTACTCAACTATCTCATAATATTCTGAAAACAATAATAGCTAAAAAATAGTTTAAGAAAGGAATACTAAAACATACTCAAACGAACTATCTATGAAGTCTCTATTGGTCAATATGGATGTCAGGGCAAGACCCACAACACGTCAAGCAACTAACTGAAAGATAAAAGTTGAGTCCTCTAGAATATAAAGAGGCTTACCAAAAGCTAACTCGGAGTTCAAACTGATGTCAACAAAGCGTCTGTTGATGATTCGAACACCTATATTTGCATCATTAATAGATGCAGGTCGAAACATCAGCACATTGATTGTACGAGTACGTAATATTGCCGATGCAAAATGACTGAATGAAAGGACTACAATAGATATAACTATATACTAATTTGAATGTAAAGAAATAAATGTGTGAAATCATTAGAACTTTACAAATACTTACTCATCATTGAACTGAACATATTAAGTTATATGATAAAATACACTTTTAACTCTATTTAGGAGATTTTCTAACCAACAGCTATCACTATGAGCAACATGAGGATATAACATCTTGCCCAAGTTATAAAAAAATTATTGTATCTTTCCAGGATATAGAACATCTCAACTATGTTGATCCACTAAAGCTCTGTTCGAAAAAAAAATTAAGGAGTAATCTAAAATGTACGATCCATTACCCATGTCGGCTACATCGTTTATGAGGAATGTGAGTTGTCTGAAATCATCCCCATATCAGTGCTCAATAGTACTCCTAATAAATATATGCTCATGCCTAAATGTGTAATATATAATCTTTCTCAATTTGTGGTAATTGCTCAACATATCCTCTTAAAGTTATGGAATATCTCTAAACTCATTTACTCGTTAATAAATCAAAATTTCTCTTTTCCTAATGTAAAAACTGATACATTTGGGAATACTTAGTCCCCTTATACTCTTACTCAAATCACTCTTTAAATTCTACTTAAAACTCGTCTTTACTTTCTTAAAAATCAATTCAAGACAAAAAAGAGTTGTGTTAAAGGATTCTCAATGCTAACTCGGTAATATATCAATAAAGGGTTAAGGCTAAAACAATAGAAATGAACAATCAACTCAAGAATCGCAATGCAAGATATAACAACTCGAAAAGCAGGAATATAATTCAGAACTCAACGGAACTCATCTCAAGAATTATAAAAACTAAAGATGT
Organism: Solanum acaule; assembly: GCA_036250505.1. Classification (NCBI taxonomy): domain Eukaryota; kingdom Viridiplantae; phylum Streptophyta; class Magnoliopsida; order Solanales; family Solanaceae; genus Solanum; species Solanum acaule. The sequence goes on from JAJOOR010015060.1 coordinate 12,472, forward strand.
AACCCTAGATAATTCTTTACTGATAGAAAGAAGATGTAGGGCGTGAAGATGAACTCAGTCCATCACTATGATAGCCTCACATACCTAGAAGAATAAATTACTTGGTGATATCGATGAAAACTCGAAGAACGCTCGAACTCTAGCTTTTCTCCTCTTGGAAATTTGCTCTAATGACTTGGAGTGTTAGTGAACGTAAAAGATCATCTAACACTGTTTTAAATCTTAAATTAGAGTATAAAGTCATATTTTAGGCTTAGAATGGATGGGAAAAGTTAAAAAAGGTGAATAAAACCATTTCCGGGGCCATCTATGGTTTGGGGTATGTTCTACGGACCGTAGATCCCATTTTTGGAATTCTACTAAATTTTAAGGTTCATTCTACAATTCCAATCTATAACCCGTAGAAGTTTCTACGAACCATAGAGGCAATCTGTAGAATTTATACAAAAATTTTAGGCTAAGAAATTCATTCTACTGATCCAAACTATGGTCGGTAGAAGTTCCTACGGCACGTAGAATGGTTCCGTAGGAATTGGACCCCAAAATTTGAATTCTCTAAATTTTTTTACAAGTAGATAGTACGGGTTATCGAAATTTCTACAATCCGTAGAAGTAATTAGTAGGAATTGACTCAAGAAACTGTGATGTGACATTCTCCGATAAAATAGCCATAACTTCTTACTCCGAACTCGAAATGAGGTAAACTTGGTGGCGTTGGAAAGGTGACTGATTGAACTTCAATTAAATAGGTCATAGGTCTCCTAATTCATTTTGTGCTAAGAGATATGGTTGTTTGAAGTTTAATTAAGTAGAATCTTATGTCAGAACTTGATTGGTAAGGAAGCTTTCAAATCAACTCTGTGCTAGGGGGGTTCTTGTCACTTTAATTCATATCCAAAACCATTCGCACACTAAAAAATTAACCTTTACACCTATGATCAATGTAAAAATAACCTGATACAACCTTACATGTAAATTAAGAATGTTCGGGCTTCAGCTTAGAAATTTTCTAGGTGTTACACCAACTTTTGATGTTAAAATCCATAAATGATTAAAGGAAATTGCAGTTTTAGGGTCACAAAGGCTTACCCAAAGAAATATTTTCAAAATTCACCTACAAGGATTTTACAAAATTCAAAATTCACCAAAAAATAGAAAATGGGGGTTAAATCCCGAAATGGCAGGCCAAAATCCTTCTTAGATGTCTTAAGGATTCCCTTAAGTGAACCCCACTTAAAGTGGGGGTCTCACTTCTATAAACTAGGTTCTGCTTAAGTGATCACCGCTAAAGCAACCCTTGGCTCACTTAAGCTAATCCCGCTAAAGTTCGCCGTTCGCTTTAGAGATCATGCCTTGGCTTAAGTGAAGGCCACTTAAGCAGAAGTCCTATCACAAACGCGAAAGGTATATACCCTATGGACCAGAAAAATCAGTCAATTCTCAAAACATCGAAAGGACCATCAAGATTCGTTCGGAATCCTGTATATACAAATTATATTTGAAAATTGATTGTACTTGACATTCTGTACAAAATGGAATCATCGAAACACAAATCCGAGTTCGTTTCGAGTTAAATATTGGGAAGGGTCAAATTATAACTTTACAAAAATTTCCAAAAACAACCAAACGGGTAATTACAATTAGGTCTCACACACGCACTGCATCACTGCATTTGTTGTTTCAGTCACAAATGATTTGCCATATCAAGTAGTATGGTGAAATTGTCGCTTCTGAATTAATTTGAAATGTAGGTGAGATGCATCCCCATATTAAGAATTGCACCGCATCAGTTTACCACACACCAATCTTTTTCTAGCGACCATTCTTCCTCTAGTTGCAATTCAGTAAGTTAGTGATGCAGAGGCCCATGTGGACATGCGAAGACATCAGCATCACTTTATGGCAACAAACTATTTGATCACTTTCAGCTTTGAACCTTTTTACTTTGTTTCTACTCGATCGCCTGTAAATTATGAAAACCTACTTTTCAAGGCTTAAACATAGTAAATGCCTTCGTTTTCTCTCTGAAAAGACAATAGTTTAAGCTTAGAAACTTACAAGTAGGTAAAATACAAACTTATCAAATCACAAAAACTTAAACTACTTCTTATCCTCAAGGAGTACGAAACTTTAAAACCATACAGACTTAGACTTCACTGTTCTACCTAGCAAGAATTCAACTTGACACGAACTTGAATCATAGAAGCGACAGTTTATCACATGACAACATTTAAGTTTAATTATCATTCATACAGTCTATGTATTATTTCATGAAAACTATTTGACAATGGTAATCACCTCTTCTATTTATATGTGCCAACTCAGGAAAAGAGGATCCCCAAAATATATAGCATAAATGAAACTAGAGAATTTAAGATTCATAATCAAACACTCACTCTCAGGAAGATGTCAACATGCACACACGTAGTATCATAAGCTTGTCCATTATGTTTTTCTCAGTTAATTCATACATACTTATTTTAAGGTCAATTAGGAATTCTGGGGTACGACAAATGAAAAGGTGGAGACAAACAATCACCACTCATGGGAAATGTCAACCAAATAGAAAACAACTATCAATACCAACTTGACGCATTAGACTCTATAGGAATGACAACAACTTAATGAAAACATTAACACTCAATATCATGGATCATTTTAAAATTGACTTTATTTATTTGGATCATATCAGTCACCTGTTAGTAACCAAACTATCCATAGTATCTTACATTGAGTCACCCGATTTGACAATAAAATAACTATTGGGAAAGATCTAATTATAAATAAAATCTATAAGATATACTATAACGCATGAATATACTGTCACGACCCAGGGGTACACCCTATATGTAACACAATGTACTTGACCCTGAATGGGTCTCATACAAGCCCTTAGCATATCATCATATAAGATAAAAGAAATGATGCATAAATTTTAAATCTTTATCCATACAATCGAAGTTTTTTATAAAAGCAAGCAGAAGTCTAACTTGTCTCAATTAGCCATCTAATACAATCTTTGAATAAAAAATAAGGTCACAACCCTCTCAACAAAAATCCGATCATGAAATGACTAGAAAGAAATTACTAATGACTCATACATCCTCGAATCTTGAGGACTTACCACAAGCTAGGAGAATAGTCGATCCAAGCTTGTACCAATAGAAGATCACCTTAAGAACCGGAACCTACACTATATGAAATATGTAGAAAATATGGGTTAGTACAAAAATGCACTAAGTATGATAGCCATGCACAAAAATTATGCTAAAAAGGACATTTTGGTTGAAAATCATGCATTTACCAAGTTTGAGAATCATCATGCACTTTAGTATAAAAGCATAAGTCACAAGCATCCTCAACATATAGATCATCATAGCATAATAGAACCATCTCATAAGTAACCCTAAGTTATACTTGTGCAATGCATAGATAAAGATCCCATAATCCCATCTATACTATGTACCACTTTTAGGCCACCATAACAATACTTACCATTCTTTGATATCATCTTTAGTTAATATTCATAGACAAGGAAACCGTCACATCTACTAAGTCATAACAAGGAAAGCAACTCTTAGCAACAATCCAAGTTAAGCATTCATCTTTACATTTAGCATACTCAATAATATCATCATAAGAATATTTCATATATCATTATAATATGGAAGGAACACACCATAACTACTCTCAAAGCCTACTTGTGCAATGCATGGATGAAGTCACATACCCTCACCCACACTAAGTAGTACTGCTTGAGTAGCCATAGTTCATCCTAGACTTGACCTTGTGGGAATTAGCCTTAACCGACATAGACCATGTGAGCTTACATGGAATCCGGTGTCATGCTCCACACCGAAAAGAGGTGTCCTACTTGCCTAAGGTAGAACTAAAATGTATTAGCTTTTAGGTGGATCCAATAGCTAAATAACCTAGGGGGCACACAGTTATGGGATAAGTGGATTGCTACTAGAAACCCCAACCTTACTTAATGGGGAAGCTTCCATCTCATGAGATTTCTTTTAGAAACCTGACCTTACTTAATGGGAGAGCCTCTATCTCATATTCAATATCCACTCGGTGCTAAGCATAATTCCCATGGAGTATTTATTGAATCCTAATTTGTTTCATTAGGATAGCTCATTAGATCATGCGTGAGGATAAACTTTCACCGTCCATGTCTTCATGCTAGATTCAATTAGGTGAGAACTGACTTTCAACCTAGAATTTTCATTATGTGAGAAAAACTTTCACATCATGTTCAATATGTGTTCATGAGAATAGCCTTTCGATCAACACAATAATATCATCATAATCATGGTAATGGACATTTAATGCATAGTCATGTGTAAGTGTGTGTGTGAGAATAGACTTTCTACAACACCACAATTACATCGAAGTCATGATCACTTTACTTTCTCAAAAGATGTTCTTAAAGCATGAACACAACTCTCATAAAGCATGTATAATATCATATATTTCCCCTTTAAGGACCAAAGATCATATTCAATCAACAGATCTAGAATTCATTATATTAGACATGGATATAATCATATTTAACACCCCGACTTTTGAAAACGTATAAATTAACTCGTACCTTTGTGGAAACACCAAGAGGGTGGATAATAAATTAAGAATGATGTGGTATGTCATATTTTAAGTGTTCAAGGGTTGTATCTCAAGTTTTGAAGTTAGGTAAGTGGCAAAATAAAAGTTGGCAAAAGTTATCGTAAGTTCCTTTTTAAAGATTTCTTTGAAATTTGGGTCAAATGTCTTGGATGTTTTCTCCCATTATATAAAGAGTTATAAGGCATATCATCCATTAAATCAAAGTCCTACGAGTCTAGTTTGCAACGCACAAAACCCCGTATACAACTGACATCGGAGTAAAAAGTTATGAGGGTTTTATTACGGACTGCCAGGGCAGAATCCGGGTCGGGTAAAAAATGTGGTATGTCGGCTTACTCAACGTTTTAAGCCTTGAAAACACTTCTTTTCACTTCCAATCCAGAAATAAAGCTTAAGAGAGATTTCCTATGGAGTTCTTGCATGATGAAGGTTAGTTTTTGACGATTTCTACCATTAAAGGTTCCCCCCGTGCCTAGAAACGCGATCCCTACACGTGGCAATCATTTGTCCCTTCTATTAGCTGCGTTTGGAGCTAGTTTTTGAAGATATAAATTTGTAGTTATTGGTGTTTCTTCAAGGTTTACACTTTCTTAACTAAGGTATTCATCTTGGGACTCTTTTATGATTGTTTTTATGAATTTCTACGGACTTTTCGACAAGTTGGGGCAATATGGCAAATCTGCCCATTTAAGATTAATTATGAACTCTTTATAGGTGCGTACCAGCTGTGTATATATAGTGTTTGTGAAGATTAGGACATAAGGAACAACTTTCATGAAGGAACTATGGTCTTTCTAGCGTTCATTGGAAAGGTATGTTAAGGCTATTCCCTTCTTATGACATGTTTCCTTAAAGCTTAGGAGCAATGTAATTGGGTTGTTATCCTTGTTATACTTGTAGCCATTATTGTTGATTGTTGGCTGCTCGAGTGGATATTATCCTCCCTTGTCGGGATTCTTATTTAGTTAGTAGCGTCCCTATTTTGGACACGACTTAGAGGCTATCCATATGGGTTCCTTATAGCTAAATTTCTTGCTTCTAGCCTATTGGATTGTTATTGGATCCCTTGGGGATATTGTGGTTAGCTGCAAGAATGTGACCTATGCCAAGAAGGGATATGTTCTGCCTACAGGGCTATATGTATGCCTAAAAGGGCTATGAATTGCCTACGGGGCTATATTGATGCCTAGAAGGGCTATGAGTTGCCTATAGAGCTATATTGACGCCTAAGAAGGCTGTGTGCTTCCTACAGGGCCATGTTATTGCCTAAGAGGGTTATGAGTTGTCTATAAGCTATGTTGATGCCTAAGAGAGCTATGTGCTGCCTACGGGGCTATATTAATACCTAAGAGGGCTATGTGGATGCCTATGGGGCTAGGGGACTGCCGATAGGGGTATATAGACTAATTGGCAGCTTCTAGGATTATGGGGGCCTTGGTAGGTGGTCTTGTGTGCTGTTTGTACCTGTCGAGCTTATGGGGGCTTGGTTAGGTTGTTGCTTTTATTATTTTTGATAAGTTTAGATTTAGGAGTAGACCAGTACACCTATATTATCCTCGACTTATTTATCGGATTACTCCAGTATATTCGAATACCTTCTCATAGTCTATTGCCTTTCATACTCTGTACATTATTTCGTACTGACGCCCCATTGCCTGGGGGCACTACATTCATGCATGCAGGTCCCGACAGACAACCCAGTAGACCTCCTCAGCAGTAGGATTGACTTATATCCGGTTGGCTAGCCTCTTTCCTCCGGAGCTGCCAAAGTTGGGAGGTTTGTTAGTTTTTGTTGTATATATTTTTATGGGTAGGCTGGGACCCTGTCCCGCCAATCTTTACTACTCTTAGAGGCTTGCAGACCAGTGTGTGGGGTGTATAGCTATGTTATGGCCATGCTGGCCTTTTTTGTTGGTTTGTTGAAGCTTGTTAGCTGTTTGATGTATTGTCTTGATATATATCTGCTTTCAGTTTCGGTATAGAGATCATGGTGGCCTCGATGGCCCAATCAGGACTTCTGTGTTAGTTGGCTATTTATTTATATAAACTCTTCAGAGTAGCTGTTTCTTTTATAAATTTGTTGACAGGGGCCTTACCGGCTGAGGGCTTAATTTTAAGCCGAGATATACTTGTTTGTTTTCTTGATTGTGTGTGGTTTCCATGTGCTAGTAGTAAATGGTTCAACAGGGTCGGCTCGGGCCTGAGTTATGGCATTAGGAGCCAGTTGCACCCCTTTAGTTTGGGGCATGACATCATAGTTCAAGTATTCAAGTCATTAAATACATTATCTCAAATACTCATAATATAGGTCAAGTTGGTGAAGTCTTTTCACAATAAAACCATATACAATTTAACCTACATGATAGCTTTACTCCTAAAGCCTTAACATTCTTAGTTCATTCATATTAGCTTTTACATATCCCTAGAAATCACAATCATACTATAAACCTTACTCTCAAGAAATACCTCACATGGTCATCATGTATGCCTAATTCCCAAGATAATCTAACCACATGATTCATTCTTAATCAATTTTAGTCATATATCATCATGCAAATTCAATCTCAACTCTACTTAGTCATGATTCATCCTATAAGCCCTAATCTAATCAATTCATGTCTACAAGCTTTACCTTTCAGTAATTCATATTTAGTTACCCTAGTCTCAAGTAATTCACAAAATAATTCATCAATCTTAGAAGATCACATCTAAGCCCTCAATTGCCTCTTTCATGGCATAAACCAAACTATATCAATTTCACCCTAAAATCTTAGGTTAATCAAGAATACATGTATAATCATACAAAAATCATGTAATTACACCATAAACAACCATTATCCACTCAATTGGATCAACATATAACAATACCCATACTTTAAGATCCAAATTGGGAAACTAGGGAAATTCATGGATTCGTGAGGAATTCAACTTAAAATCATGTAAAATCATCAATATATTCATAAACAAACATAATTCAACCTTTAAAAATGAATTCTAAATGAATCCATGAGATTCAAGTCAAACCCTGACTTTTGGGTTTTCTAGTTTTGAAATTGGGGGTTTTGAAAGGGCTCTATGGGTGAAAGCTACCCATAGATGAAGAGCTACCATACCTCAATGGAGTTTTCCCATGAATTTGAGAAGAAAAATCTTGATTATTCAAGCCCTAGCTTCACTCTTCTTCTTTGGAATTCTAGAGAGATAAATTTTAGAGAAGATGAACTCTTTTGGGTTTTTGGGAATAATGAAGTAAATGTGGGTGGTTAACGACTTAAAAACACTTATATAGGTAAATTAAAACAATATAAATCGACCCCATTTAATAACTACCTAATTAAGAATTTACCAAAAGACCCCTAACTAGGCAGCCCCTCCCAGGTACCACGACAAGGCACCACGACCCATCAGGGGCACCACGGCTCGTGGTGGTGCCCATGGTCCCTTGACCAGTGGCCCTCCTAATCTTGGAAATCCCCCAAGTGGTGAAGGCAACCCCATGAGCCTTCCCACTGTTCGTGGTCCGTACCTCGAGTCGTGAAGTGGCTCGTAATGGGGAGCCTTCCTTGGGCAGTTTCATGAGCCTACTGCTTCACCTACCACTGGTGGCACCACGACTCGTGGTGGCCACCACGGGTTGTGAAGACCCTTGTGGTCAAGGTGGGCAGTGGCTAGGCATGTTTTGGCTGCCTTTGCCCCCTTGACATGGCCCTCACTTAATTCCTTTGGTCCTTGCCCTTCACTCTTGACGATAACCCTCACGTTTAGGATCTGGTTTTACCTACTAATTTCCGAGGTGTTACATATGCACAACCAAAAATAGATATACAGACCAACCGTTGTTCAAAATTAACAGTACATGGCCAAACGGGAAAAAATTATCATAACATAAACTTTCCCATTCAGGTCAAATGAACATCATAAAAAAATATTTCAACAAGCTTAAAACATTCACCGACATGTTTCAGTAACCTTAGGATATTTGTAAATCTCAATTTTTATATTAAATTTTATGTATTGTTAACCGTCATAGTTCAATTTTTACCAATTAATATATTATCATCTCCCTTGCCTTATTTTTTATTTCTTATCTAAATATTTGTGTCTTCCAATTGATAAATATACACAAAAAATTATATTCCTAATGTAGGGGATACATTTATTTTGTCCAATAGATTTCGAACATAGGAAGAATTTCTCTACTTCATGAAGGGAGAAAAAAAATGAGAAAAATGGAACCAAAAAATAAATGTGATGATCCAATTCTATGTTTTGGGAGTGCAAACATCAATTCTAAAAAGTAAGTTAAAATAGATCTGTTGAAGTTTTAACATACAAAAGCTACAAAATTAATGAATCTTGTACTATCACCATATTTAAAAAATATATATGTATATTAAATAAGACAATTAATTATATGTTTTTAATTCAATTGTAATATTAGACCTGTTACTACTTTACACCAGAAAGTTTAAAAATAAAATTTTACCCTATATGTAAATTGGTTTGTTAGTTTTTAATTCGTTCAATTCATAATTAATAGGGGTAAAATGATAAACTCACTATATCAATTATTGTCTTCGTAATAGGTGTGCCAATTCAAAAGTGGACAAGTTACTAGGGACAAAGAGAGTATTAAAGAGAAACCCTTGATAACAGAGATACAAGAATCTCAATACACACATTTCCAAACCTTATATCTTCAAGAAGAGTTAAGAGACATGAATATATTCAATAACCAAAGATTCAATCACAAGGTAGCAACAAATTCGTCTCTCGACAATAGCATCTTAAGAACTCACAAACCAAATAAAACTGAATTAAGAACCACCTTAATAAGATCCTAAAAATAGGTATTGATAGTTTCTAGAATTACATAACAAAATTAAGAATAAATTAGTCTCACGACTCAAAAATGGAAGAGATTGCACTCGTCTATCCCACTATGACAAGTCAGCCTCAAACCCAAAAGATGCTAAGAAATACGGAAAGGAAGAGAAGATAAATATAGAAGCAAAAAACTTAGTCATTCTAATATAACCCAAAACCTTGTTGTCACGTGTTCAATCCACTAATGTAGTAAAATAGAATTGAAAGATAATTACATGTTTCAAAAGTCTTTATTTCTCAAATAGAAGAAAGCATAAACATAAAGGAAGAAGAGGGTCCGCCAGGATGACAAGCAACTACCTCTAAGAATCCTTGTTGAGCCACAGAGGAGGGAGAAGAAGAAGAGCAATCACACAGAGCTAGGCTCGGAATATACATAAGTTTAGAAGCAAGGAGTGAGTACCGAACAACACTGTACTCGGCAAGAAGCTACTAAATTAAGCAAAATATTCTAGAATACGAGTACTCCTTTCATCCAAACCGAAACTCCTCAAACTACAACCTGCATAAATCAGTCCAACCTAACAATTATACAATACATAATTCACAAGGCTTAACAATCATAGTCCAACAATCGCAGTTCAACAACCTATGCAATTCACACGTACCAAGTAAGTAATTCTCAAGTATCAAGTAGATCTATTACAAGTATCCAGTAGATCAAACTCTTGCCGAAACCTTTTCTCTTCGACATAATATCACTAGTCTAAACCATTTTTCCTTCGCCTTTATATGATATCACTAGCTGGAACCATTTCACTTAATTTTTATCATATAACTCGCCGGAACCATCTCCCTTAAGTGTAATATCAGTAGCCGAAACCAGTTCCCTAGGGCTTTATATCATATCACTAGCTGGAACCATTTCCCTTCAGTTTTATATCACATCTCTAGCTGGAACCATTTCTCGTCGGCATGATCATTACATGTCTCATCAAGATATAAGGAAATCAATGCAAACAAGAAATTTCACACCATAATAAAGAGACAACAACTCAAACAATTAAAGTCCACAATAATGCTATCAAAGCATTTCATTAATCACACATTTAGGGTCTACAACAAGGCATTTCACAAAGAATTATGATCAACACATTGCCTCTTTCATTAATTCCACTTTTATTCATTAAGATAAATCAAGTAAAATAATTGAACACATCACCTCATTCCTATTACTCCCCAACACACACAGTGAAGGGAAATAAACGATTCTACTAGTTTTAAAAGGTTTAGAAATCACTTGCTTCAATTCAATCAAAAGTTAATCCAAGACTTGACCTTTCCCTTTATGAACAATGTGCAAAGACACACAATCTTATTCAATCAAGTAATCAAAATAAGATTCCAGAACTAATAATAAAACCCAAATCATTCACTTTGAGAAATGGGTCAAATCAATTTAACAACACAATTTCGAAAATGTGGTTTGAATAAAAAAATATTTACTTGAATATGTTTCTCAAGACATTTGGAACTCATTGGTGAAAACCATTTTGAAAAAGGAGTGAAAATCAGTGAACAATCACCATTTTAGCTTAGAACTCAAGTTCTTGAAAAACCTTGTCATTTGCCAATCAAAATCCCAACTGTTAACCAAGCCAACACCTTGAACGTGGCCGGCATTCGAGAACCATGATGATCCACAAGCGAACCCTTGGCCACTGGCTACTTAGCTAAAGACTAACTCAAGCTTAATTGGGCTTTAAAACACAATTAAACTATTTAATCTCAAAGTACTCAATTGTCTCAAAATATCTGAAAATCATAATAGTTAAAAAAAAAAGTTTAGAAAGGAATACTAAAACATACTCAAAACTAACTATCTATGAAGCCTCTATTGTTCAATATGAATGTCAGGACAAGACCCACAGCACGTTAATCAACTAACTAAAAGATAAAAACTGAGTCCTCTAGAATGCAAAGAGGCTCACCAAAAGCTAACTGGGAGTGCAAAGTGATCTCAACGAAGTGTCAGTTGATGATTTGAACACCTATATTTACATCATAAATAGATGCAGGTCAAATGACATCAACACATTGATTGTACGAGTACGTAATATTGCCGAAGCAAAATGACTGAATGAAAGGACTGCAATAGATATAAATTTATACTAATTTGAAAGTAAAGAAATAAATGAGTGAAATAATTTGAACTTTACAAATACTTACTCATCATTGAACTCATTATATTAAGTGATATGATAAAATACACTTTTAAAGTGGGGGTCTCACTTCTGTAAACTAGGCTCTGCTGAAGTGATCACCGCTAATGCAACCCTTGGCTCACTTAAGCTAACCCCGCTAAAGTTCTCCCTTCGCTTTAGAGATCATGCCTTGGCTTGAGTGAAGGTCGCTTAAGCAGAAGGCCTATCACAAACGCAAAGGGTATATAACTCATGCACCAGAAAAATCAGCCAACTCTCAAAACATCGAAAGTACTATCAAGATTCGTTTGGAATCTTGTATATACAAATAGTATTTTAAAATTGACTATATTTGACGTTCTGTACAAAAATTGGAATCATTGAAACACAAATCTGAGTTCGATTCGGGGACAATATCGGGAGGGGTAAATTAGGTCACACACACGCACTGCATCACTGCATTTGTTGTTTCAGTCACAAATGATTTCCCATATCCAGTAGTATGGTGAAATTGTCCCTTGTGATTTAATTTGAAATGTAGGTGAGATGCATCCCCATATTAAGACTTGCATCGCATCTCTTTACCACACACCAACCTTTTTATAGTGACCATTCTTTCTCTAGTTGAAATTCCGTAAGTTAGTGATGCGGAGCTGTATGTGGACATCCGAACACATTAGCATCACTTTATGTCAACAAACTATTTGATCACTTTCAGCTTTTAACCTTTTTACTTTGTTTCTACTCGATCGCCTGTAAATTATGAAATCATACTTTTCAAGGTTTAAACATCGTAAATGCCTTTTTTTTCCTGTGAAAAAAAAATAGTTTAAGCTTAGAAACTTAAAAGTACGTAAAATACAAACTTATCAAATCACAAAAACCTTAAACTACTTCTTATCTTCAAGGAGTACAAAACATCAACATCATACAGACTCAGACTTCACTCTTCTACCTAGCAAGAATTCGACTTGGCACGAACTTGAATCATAGAAGTGACATTTTATCACATGATAACGTTTAAGCTCCATTATCATTCATACTGTCTATGTATTATTTCATGAAAACTATTTGACAATGGTAATCACCTCTTCTATTTATATGTGCCAACTCAGGTAAAGAGGATCTCCGAAATATATAGTATAAATGAAACTAGAGAATTTAAGATTTAGAATCAAAACCTCACTCTCAGGAAGATGTCAACATGCACACACATAGTATCATAAGCTTGTCCATTATGTATTTCTCAGCTAATTCATACATACTCATTTTAAGGTCAATTAGGACTTCTAGGGTACGACAAATGAAAGGTGAAGACAGACAGTCACCACTCATGGAAAATGTCAACCAAACAGAAAACAACTATCAATACCAACTTGACATATTAAACTCTGTAGGACTGACAACAACTTAATGAAAACATTAACGCTCCATATCCTGGATCATTTTAAAATTGACTTAATTTATTTAGTTCATATTAGTCACCTATTATCAACCAAACTATCCATAATATCTTACATTGACTTTGTCTCTAGTTAATCATTAATTGCACAAGTCACCCTATTTGACAATAAAGACAACTATTGGGAAAGATCTAAGTATAAATAAAACCTAAAAGATATACTATAATGCATGAATATGTACAACCTAGATAGATATAAAGACCAACCGTTGTTAAAAATTAACAGTACATGGCCAAATGGGAAAAATTATCACAACATAAACATTCCCATTCGGGTCAAATGAACATCATAAAAAAATATTTCAACAAGCTTTAAACATTCACCGACATGTTTCAGTAACCTTTGGATATTTTAAAATCTCAAATTTTATATTATTTTTTGTGTATTATTAACTGTCATAGTTCAGTTTTTACCTATTAATATATTATCATCTCCCTTGCCTTATTTTTTATTTCTTATCTGAATATTTGTGTCTTCCAATTGATAAATAAACACAAAAAATTATATTCCTAATGTAGGGGATACATTTATTTTGTCCAATGACTTCGAACATAGGAAGAATTTCTCTACTTCACGAAGGGAGAAAAAAATTAGAAAAATGGAACCAAAAAATAAATGTGATGATCTAATTCTATGTTTTGGGAGTGCAAACATCAATTCTAAAAAGTAAGTTAAAATAGATCTGTTGAAGTTTTTAACATACAAAAGCTACAAAATTAATGAATCTTGTACTATCACCATATTTTAAAAAAATATATGTATATTAAATAAGACAATTAATTATATGTTTTTAATTCAATTGTACTATTAGATGTGTTACTACTTTACACCAGAAAGTTTAAAAATAAAATTTACCCTATATGTAAATTGGTTTGTTAGATTTTGATGTGTAAGAGGTCATTTTAGAAAATTGTAATAACAACAACATTTTAATAATAATAGTAATAAATGAAAAATAAATAAATCAGTATCTAATAAATATTAAAATAATTGACCATTGATTTAATAAGTGAATGAAACTACAAACTTTGAAACAAATCAAGGAATACGACATAAGGACACTTCAAAGAAGGACGAAAGGAAACTTATTCGGAGAGTCCAATGACACAATTTAGATATGAAAAGTAGTAAACGACATAGATACTCCATTTCACCATATGTACATAGAAAATAGTACTAATTAAAAATACACACATTGGTCCTTAGAATTTTTTGGTGTGGTTTGGATCTTGCAAATTAATATTTTAAAAAATGGGATCATCCAATAAAGTCATCACAACATCATCCTTCCAGTGGAGAAACCCTAAAATTGGAGGACTATCTGGTAAGTCAACATAGGAATTCTGATTATTATTCATTGATGTTGATATACCAATTGAAGGGATATCCATTGAAGGCTCCATTTGTTGTGTCATTCTAGGAGACACTGGAGAATACATTGGAGGAGCCATCATAAATGAAGGCATCGGAGATTCAATCATTGGTGAAGGCATCAGAGAATCCATCGTTGGTGAAGGAATCAGAGAATCCATTATTGTTGATGACATTGGATGGGTCAGTCCAGGTGTTTTTCCAATAGCAATGTGTTGAGGCATTGGTGAAAAAAATTGTGGAACCATTGGAGGAAACATTTGTAAAAATAGTAGAGGAGAAGGATCCCTTGGTCCTCAGAGTTGTTCTTCCTGGGTACCATTGGTTCAACAACTGGTTGAGTGGCATTCGATGTAGAACCCTCTCCATCAGCTTCTTTTCTCATTAGTTCACGTACCTGTTTGAGATTCTTTTTTATTACACAACGTAGGTCGTTGAGATAGGAAGGGTTCATGTCAACAAAAACTGTTTTTCTCTCAAACACCTCATACATCTCATTTGTCATTTCCTTGACCCCATTTTCCTTTCTTACCTTTTGAAGTTGTTCCTCCAACTTCTTGATCCTTTGCATGGTGACCTCTTCTCTTGTCACCATGTTTTTAGATCTATCCAATGTCGGCAACTCCTTAAACTTTATAAAAGTGTTGCGTACAACATCATTATTTGTAAATGTATATGGTTCATTTCTGTAAGGGTCGTATATGATTGTAGCCACTTCAACATCACAAAGTGTTTTCAGTTCATCAAATTTTTTCAAGAGCCCTTTCAATCTTTTATTATATGATATTTTTCTTTTACTATCATCTTCAATGAAAGCATAATCCACTTTGTTTCTAGTCATGGCTAAAGGGGAGGAGAAATATGATTGTTTGGATATGAGGGTTAAACTGGCTTTGTTGTAGTAGTAGTAGTAGTTGTGATTTTCTTGCCTAGGATTGACTCCTATTTATAGAGAAAATTTTAATTCTGTATAATTTTAAAAGTTTGAAATAGAATTTTTTTTATTGCTAGCAAGAACTATTTTGGAAAAACACTAAATGAGGGGATATTAGATAAAAGTTAGATAGAATCATCTTAAAATATAGGCATAATACATATATTGACCCCTAAACTTGGCTTCAAATTTTAACTTTGACCTTTAACTTTGTAAGTGCACAAATAGGCACTTTAACTATCCAAAACTTAAACAAAAAAACACTCCCTACCTGGCAAAATGCGTGAAATACACTCAAATTAGGCGCGTCAGATGTAAAAATTCAGGGGGTCAACAGTAAAAAAAGCATTGAAAGGACAATTAAACCCTTTTTATATTTTTTTCAACAATTTTCCCCTCTTTTTTGCATTATTTGTTGTTCACTGCAAAATGCAAGTGACATTTAATAAAAAATTTTGTTATTACGAAAAAAAATTATAATGAAGTTTTTTTTT
>JAJOOR010015061.1:0-26380 GCA_036250505.1 Solanum acaule
TAATTGATTATATTATTAGTGACAAAAATTTAGATAGCAATTAAATATAAATTTTGTGGCTAAAGCTTACAACATTTGACTACAAATTCTAATTTGTCGCTATTGCAATAACTTATCTTTAGTGACAAAATTTCTTCGTGTCCGAAATTATAACTCATCTAAGACAAATAATAATTTGTCACAATTTGGATGCATTATTAGCGACAAAATAAGTTGTCGTTGATAACTTAAAATGCGTCACTAATAGTTCTTAATAAATGGCGCCAATTTTTTTTTTGGTGGGAAACTTAAATGGACAAAACTTTGCTACGAAATTGTATGTTTCGTCACTAAAAGTATTATTCTCATACATTTAAACATGAAATATAATTTTTGTCACAAAAAGTGAATAACTAGTGACGAATTTAGTATCGTACCTAATAATTTCGTAGCTTAGTGTATTTTGGGGTTGGCGTCAGGTTGACCGATGATGCCTACGAGTACGTGTGGTTTTGTACTAATACTACTCTTGCTATGCTAGGGTCGGTGATGTTTCATTAGGTGAAGACGTAGAAAATCTCCGGTAGCTTCTATTTTTCCTTCCGCATGGTGGGATCTGTGTCTTTTCATTATTATGTCTTGCTTTGAACTCTTAGTAGCTCTTGTACCTGATATTACTAGATATGTAGGGGTGTTAATTACTTTACAAGTCTTAACTCTGAGTCGTTTTAAAACTCTTGTTTTTATAAGGATATAACATTTATTTCTTTTATTCGTCCGCTTTCTTAATTTCCTTATGTTTTGACTATTGGGATATGAGGATTCTCCTATATATGTGTTAGTATACAGGTGCCCGCACTTGCCCGGTGGATTGGGTCGTGACAACTTATGAGAAAGACAGGCTTCAATCTTACATCAAATATAGATAAAATCAAACATTTATTTTTACTAAAGTTTAAATAGATAATGATAAACAATAGGCTATGTAAAACACGTGCATAATTAGGTACCTTTATTTATTATGAGAAAAACTGCATAAGACCACCCCATGAATTTCACATTATATGGATATATGAACTTCATATTATTGAATGTGTTATTACATTCTCTCCACTCTTACATAGACCGTAGTACTCAAAACTATCCATCATAAAAAATATTCAGCACCTTAATGTCCATCTTTTCTTAGGTAAGGAAAGATCTTTCAAAAATAGAATCAAGAGAAAGCGCTAGAACCGATCTAAGTAATTCGTATGTATGAAATCATATTAATGTTGCGTCGTATTGTCATAGAATGTAAAAAATAATGTTCAAATTCATCGTTAGGTAGAATGTGGTACTTTCATAAATGAATTCAAAATAAGAGCAATTAGTTAGTGATAATAACAAAAATGTGATATAAAGTTAAATTTCATAGGTTCAACCTTATAATGATTAGTTTTTTGCTCACTCATTTTTATATCCATACAATAACAATAATCATGTAAAATCCAAACAGTCAAAATCTGACTATATATAAGAGAAAAACATTAAATCCATATGAAAGATTTAAAACCAAATTCATTATTTCTAGATCATAGCTACCCCAATCAAATCAAAAAAGATTTTCCTACTCAAACTGATTGAGCATATCTTCTGTTGAAGACAACTTGTAGACATCTTGATTTAAGCTCCTTATATCTTCAAGGATTTGTGGTGTGGCGGTTGTAATTGCCAGTTCTCCAAACATCTTAGATCGTTCTTAATTTAGACTATTGGCAGAAGGCACTTTTTCCTCCAAGAGTTGATGATTCTCTTGAAATCCATAGTTATCACAAAAATTCTACGATACTTTTTCAGAAGCCACTGCATTTTCAAAACTACTAGTTGTCACTTGCTCGTTATTCGAAGGTAACACATCAATAGAACTGCTTTTTTTGTAAATATATTGAAAGACAATTGGTCTTAAAAGGGGGATGCGATCTTTTGTAGAACAACACTTCACCTATCTTCTTATCCCTAATTGCTTCTAAAGGTGCCTCCGTGATATGTTTTTGTATTAAACAAGTTCTAGTTTCTGTGCCTATATATACTACTGAAATTTTTGTAACACAAGAAACCTATTAAATTTATTTTTATTCAAGTCAAAGCTCTAAGATTATTATAATATAATAATCTAGTCTTGATTTCACTTATGGTAAATTTGGAGTATTTTAATTATTATTTGTCCATTTAATCTTCTTATTACCAAATATTATTGTATTTTTCAATATAAATTAATATAAAATTTAAGTACTTAAATTGGATACAAGCACAATAATTTTAACATTGTTTATATATATACTAGATTGGTCATAACCCGTGTTCAGCACGGGCCAAACGTGCATGGTTTCACGCATTTTTACTTTAAACATTACAACTTATATAATTCAATTAAAATTTGTCAAAAGTATTTGCAGTAAGATGAATGTAATATTTGCATTTATTGTGAGAAAGAGAAGCTCCCATGTACTTTTGAGAAAGAGAAGCTTCAATTTTACATCAAAGATAGAGAAAATCAAACATTGATTAATACGAAAGTTTAAATGGATAATGATAAACAATAGGTTTTTTTTTTTAACTTTATAATTTTAAAGTTTATTATTTATAATTGGAGGGAATAGTTAATTGTACTAGAAAATTTTGGAGGGAAAAAAAGGATGAAAGTTAAGTTCAATTAATGACTTTTACAGGCAAATAATTTTTATTTGTCACTATAGATATATATTTTAGCGGCAATAGTTCATCTACCACTTATATCTCAGCTTAAAGAATTAATTAGCGACAAATAATTAATTGCCACTAAATAATTGCCACTATAACCCTGTTTTGTAGTAGTGGCACGGGCCAAACATGCATGGTTTCACTATTGTTTTATTACTTTAAACATTAAAAGTTAAATAATTCAATTAAAATTTGTCAAATGTAGTTGCAGTAAGATGAATGCAATATTTGCATTTATTGTGAGAAAGAGAAGCTTCAATCTTACAACAAAGATAGAGAAAAACAAACATTGATTAATACTAAAGTTTAAATAGATAATGATAAACAATAGGCTACGTACAACACGTGTATAATTGGGTACTTTTTTTTATTATAAGAAAAACTACATAAGACCACCCCATGAATTGTACATTATATGGATATAGGAACTTCATATTATTGAATGTGTTATTACTTTCTCTCTGCTCTGACATAGACCTTAGTACTCAACACTATACCTCATCAAAAATATTTACACTACACAATTTTAGGACTACGGCCACACTAATTCTGGACAACGCTTGTAAAGTGTTGCCTAAAATATTTTTGGGGACGCTTTCAAAGCGTAGCCCAAGTTTTTAACTTTTAGCTACACTTTATATTGGCAACAATTAAACAGTGTACTCTTTAATGGTATAAGCTACACTTTATAAGTGTTGCTACAATATGATATAATTGACAACAACTATTAACATATATGGCCACACTTTTAAAGTGTCCTATTTTTATAATTGTAAAAACAGCACATTAGAAGTGTGGCCTTCAAATTTTCACTAAAATATTACATTCCCTCCAACATTTTTAACTCTCCCTCCCATTTTTATTGGCCAAAAAAAATGGGATAAAACATTAATTTTAATAAAATACATAAAACATTTGTTAGAAAAACACGTGTGAGTTCTCTCTTTCTCGGAAGAACTGAGCTGAAGAGTTGAAGAACTGAGCTGAAGAACTGAATAGCTAAAGAAATGAAGTCGAAGAACTAATAACGATAACGATTTCGTCAAGCATGAGTTCGATTCTCTTCTCCGATAACAATTTTGTCAAGCGTGAGTTCGATTCACTGTTCTGTAAGTACTAAAAATAGTCTTCTTATTATTGATTGATTTTTTATTTTGTGTTTAGAAGAGGAGAATAAGAAGGAATTGATTACTTTGAGGTTGTTGGCAAGATGAATTGAAGCTAGAACACATTTTCAGACAGATTTCTAGCTGAAGAGCTCAACAGCTGAAGAACTCTCACTAAAGGACATGATTTACATCATAGTTCTCGCTGAAAACAGGATTTTGTTGGAGTAGGGTTTATCAGGTAACAAATTTAATCTTTGAAAGTCTAAATTTTAGCTTTAGGGTTTTGATATTCTTGTGTTTTTGATACAAATTTTGGGAGTCTAGCTCGTATTTTAGCTTCATCAGTTGATTTTTGGGAGTGTAGCTCGTAATCACTAAATAAGTATAAGTGGGCTGATTCTCCACTTGAGAATTTCTTTTTTATTAGGCATATATGCCGATTAGGGCTGAAATCGTCCAGAAGTTTGAGTTCATGTAATCGATTTTGAATTCTTACAGTGAATATGCCTTGAGTTCAAACAAGTAGCTAACCAATACATTACATGATAGTTTAGAAGTTTGATTCTTCACTACATGTAATCGATTTAGAAAAGTCAAGTTTGCTCATACTTAGATGCTTTGTTCCAGTATCTAAGGTGTACACCAAAAAAAGTACAGGAATTACTCGATATAACCTAGTACTTATATATTTTTTTTAGTTGAACGACCCTTGATTGAGTATCTTCATCATACTCATATTTAGAATTTGGAACCCTATATTCATCATAGTCCTCAACCTCTTCCTTCTGTCCCTGCTGTTTATTTTCAGTTTCCATTTCCTTTTGTTGCCTTTTTTTAATAATATTTATTATTTTTTTGCTCAGTCTAGCCTAGGATTTATTGTTACTAGGCTGAGGAGGAGTGTTCCCTGCATCTTTCTGAGGAATCTGACTATGCAGTCCCTATTTCTCTTATTGCCTAGCACTGGTTCCAGCATAAGGATTTTCCTTACCTAAGCCCTGTAAACTCTTCCCAATATCAAGCTGATGGGATGCCTGATGCTTACTTCCATGATGTATAATAGGAACTTGAAGCTGGTCTGTACTTTCGCCCTCCTACAAAACATTAGGCAAATCCCTCCCTTTGGTTTCTCCTTCCTGCATATTAGTTTGTGAGTCTTTCATCCCTTTACCCATCCCTCCAGAAATTAATTGTCCTTAATTTCATTTTCTCCTTTGGTTATACTTTTTTTTCTTGCACTTCAATAGCCAGCAAAACAGACCCGCCTTTTAGAATTTCTTCCTTTTTTTTCCCAATCAACAATCAAAACCGACCATGTGTTCTCCATTTCTCATACGCTTACCAGCCAAGGGCTTTACAAAACTAGTTGAATCAAAATGTTGGAAGCTAAATGTACCTATGTGGCCACATAGTTATGGGATAGGGAGAATGCTTCTAGAAACCCGCCTTATTTCATTCGCGGAGGGGCTTCCATCTCATGAGCTCCATTTGGATGACTCTCACTATTGCATTGGCGGGACGACCTTTACCTCATTGTCAATATCCACTCGGTGCTAAGCATTATTTCCCCAAATTATACGTCATTAGTCTTGAATTGTATTTACATGTGTGAAGGAGTGCTCTACCCTTCGTTCAATACAATTCACAAAATAGCTCATAGATTCGTTAAAGGTGAGAATGTACTTTCAACTTTAGAATCATAATTAGTATGTGAGAATAACTATCACACCAAGATCATGTATTCTCATGAGAGTGGACTTTTAATCAACACAATAGGATCAACATGGTTATGTACATTTCATGCATAATAATGTGTAAAGGTGCATATGAGAACTATACTTTCAATTAACACCTTCGATACACCATGATCATGTTTATGCATGGAGTGTGTGTATAATTGTCCTTGCAATGACACAACAACAACAACATTATCATTATAGACACTCCCCTCTCAAAGGTGTTCATAAGTATGTACATAATATCACAATCATGCATCATTCCCATATATTGCATTCACGGATCATTGACCATGTAAATCAACACATCTAACATTTACCATAATAGACATGTATATAATCATAACTCAAATAGTTCATTCATTTGCAAGTTATCTTCATGCTTCAAGCATTACTCTCAAGAAATACCTCACATGGTCATAAGGAAAACCTAACTCTCAAGGTAAACTATACACATGCTTCATTCTTGATCAATTATAGACATATAGCATCAAGTAAGCTAAACTCAATACTACTTCAACCATGATTCATCATCTAAGCCCTAATCAAGTTACTTCATGTCTACAATATTCATTCATAAGAAATTCATGTCTAGGTGATCTAATCTAAAGCATTACATGAAGTATTTCATCATTCTAGGAGGATCACATATAAACCCTCAATTAGCCTCTTTTATGACTTAACCCTAGAATCTTTGGTTAATCAAGAATACATGTAATATTACACTAACATAAAGTAACTACATCATAATTAAACACCTCCACCTTTCAAGAGGATCAACAAGTTTATATATAATATTCATCAACACATACAACCCTAGCAAATTGCTTTTCAAGGCTAAGAATGAAGATCAACCCTAACTTCTAGAATTACCATGTTAGATAGAGATATATCATGATTCAACAACATAATAAACATAAACATAATCAATTGTTAAACTTCTATGATCAATCAAGTCACACCTTAGTTCACAATTTAGGAAGAAGGGGAAATCATGGGTCCAAGGGAAATTTTTATCAAAATCCATCATTACTCCATTAATACAATCATAAATCATCATAATTAATCAAAATAAACCTTAATTAAACATTTTATTTCGTTTTGGAAGGAGACCCATGACTAGATTTGAAAAGCCTAGAATTGGGGGATTTGAAAGCCTAGTTGAAAGGGCTTCTTGGTGATATCTAACCAAGAATGAAGAACTCCCATACCTTAGACTTAGAATCCCCTCAAATTCTTATGAAAAATGTCCCATCTTCACGCCCGAGTTGATCTCTTCCTTGGTCTTCAATGGAGGTTCTAGAGAGAAGATTCTTGGAGGGAAGGGAAGTTGGGATTTGATATGGGGTCTTTAGATGAATCGGTTAAAGTGATTAGTTTAGGGGTCTATTAACTATTTATAGGACGTTTTTAAATACTTAACCGACCCCCTAAGCCCTTAATTAATTAACTAACTAAATCCCAAACACCTAACTTACAACTAAAAACCCAAAATCTTGCAGGACCTACGCCCCTCCACCTGCGGACCGTAGGTGGAGCTACTGAACGTGAATGGCATCCGTGGTTTGAACCTGGGGCTTCATTTGCAGGCCTGCTGCAGGCCTTGACCTACAGAGTAAGACCACGAGCCATAGATCAATCTACTGGCCGTGAATTGCATCCATGGTTCACCAAGGTTTGACAGTTTTGGGGACTGTTTTGGGGTCCTCCTCAAGGACCCCTTGGGTGGTCCTTGGGGAGTCGTACCCAGATGTTAACCCCTAAACATTTCATTCTAAGTATGGGAGTCATTTCTACGAGTTTTAACCATCACACAGCACTCCAAAACTCCACTACAAGACTCTAGAACACACTAGTTCAACTCACTAGTTTCCGGGCGTAATAGTCGTATCTTAACGTTTAACCCCTAAATTCCTCAACCTTCACTTGGGAAACCATTTAACAATATTTAATCAAGTTTCCAAATTCAAACTCCAATGTGAGGCTCTAGTTTAACCTACTAGATTTCGTCAAGCATTAGCTAGGTCTTACTAGATTTCTGGGTTGTTACATTATCTCCCCCTTAGGAACATTCGTCCTCGAATGACACTTGAAACACTTTATGGAATCAAAAAACTCAAGAATAGCAGCCCAATCATGCATGAAAACATCACCATAATGCACAACTCAAAACACCCTATTCACAATGTGCACTTATTCAAGGAAGAAACATCAACTCCAATTCAATATGTTCAATGCAATACAAGGAAGTATGAACTATATCCAAACTCATTATGCATGAAATTCTCATAATTAGTTATGTTCTAGGAGGAACTACCATCTCCAAGTCACAACATTCTCAACATACTCCCATGGAGCTCATAAACCATTCCTTCTCAAAACAAAGAATTTTATAGAAGGAGGAATTTCTCAACTCCAACCCAATGCATGCTCATATATTCAACCCATGAAGTTCAATAGGGAACTCATACTCAATGCACCACAACATGAGGAAAAGAATTCACATAAGAATCATTTTCTTTCAAAACACAAGATTTCATGAACATGCATTAAATAAAGAAGTCATGGCAAAATATAAGCACATAACAACAATATTAGCTAGGCATACCATCTCTCCCTTAGGAGTGAACCTATACCAACACTCCTAAACATCATCAACTACATAATTATAGGAGGAACTACATTTTTCTCATTAAAAGCAAGCTCAACACAATAATATGGAGCCAATGTGCCATTTCATCAAAAGCATAACAAAACATGCTCATCACATCATCTCATGAAATCAAATATGCCATCACCATACTAGAATGAACAACAACTTGAGGAACATGTAAATCATGAAAAATCTAGTTTATACAAAGTAAGAATCTTTCAAAAACATGCAAAACATAAGGAGATCATGGAAATTTCTAAAACACTCCTGACCCATAGATATAGAACAAGTCCAACAAGGAACTCTTGGTCTCAAACAAGAATAGGAATAGAAGAAATATATGAGGATATCGGGACTCTCAATCAATGTTGCTACTAAAGCACATGATCTCCCCCTTGGGAGTAAGCCCCCTTTTACAAAAACCTCAAATACTACTCCTTTCTAATAAACTCAAGCTTTTACCAAGGCTCATTATAACCTTACCGGGCTCTAAAACTAATAGAGGTCTAATAATCATGCATCCAAATCCTACCAAAATTACAAAAGTAACTCTATGGGACAAGGAAATTATAGGGCACACATAACATTCAATACTCCAAAATCATGAAATCAGTTAAGGAGAACTCATCATCATAGGCTAGAGGAGAAATAAAAAGGAACATAAGGATATTGGGAAATCTCATTGGCCCTTGGCCTCCCAAATAAGCACCTTCAACTAACACCTTTACTAAATTGCCACTCCTCAACATTTTCATGGAAGCACTTTCTTACTATTCTATTTCTTAGCTTGCCGGTCCAAGATCCCAAACGGTCCTTCTAAATTAGAGATGTTCTCATCTAAGCACTCTTGCTCACAAGCAACCTTACCAACACCACTCAAAATCTCATTTGAGCCTACCAAACCAGGACTAAACTTCTCCACTCACTACACTTTTTTAAGGTGAGATTTTCAAGTAAGCCTTACTCATGACCATCAAGGACACTCGATGACCTTACCATCTAAGCACATTATCCCCTACTTAGGGTAAACCTAAACAAACTCCTTACAACATCTCTTCTTCCATTCTAAGGCCGGAGCAAGTCATGACTAAACCTTCACACTCATCACACAATATGATTCTAAACCATGGTGAATTACACTTCTACCCTTTTTAAGGGGAATCTATTGACTCAACACATATAGGCATTACTCAAACACCCTCTTTCACCAAACTTTACAACCTACCAATACTCAAAATGGTCAAGTAGAGTTCTACCCTCAATATCACAAAACAACTCTGAAGCCCATTCAAACTAAGGACAACACAAAAGTTCATCATATCGTCTATCAAGTCACAAAAAGACAAGTACTACCGAAAGATAGGTAAGCATAAAACACATACCGGAACCATTAGGAGGAACTTTCTTATCCTTTCTTCCTCTAGCCTTAATCACCGGGCAATCTCTCATTAGGTGGTCACTTCCACCACAACCATAACAACCCTTTGTACCGGCTAGACACTTACCATTATGTTTCTTTCCACACCTAGCACAAGTAGGCCTAATCACATAAGATCCACTACCACTCACTCCTTGAGATTTTGGGGTAGACACCTTCTTTTGGTGAAACTTAGAAGAGCTTTATCCATGAAACCTTTGTCTCTTTCAATTCTACTAAGGTTGGATTAAGATAATTCTAGACCATTTCATCCCTTATCATCTCCTTTGGTGGAATCTACCAACCAACCATGTCTAGGTACTATCTAAACACCTTACTCAAAATGACCATACTTAGGATCAATCTTAAAAGATAACTAACTCTTTGAAGTTGGTCAGGACCTACATTTTTCTTCCTTATTTTAACTAGGTGGTACATGCAACCCTGAAAGTCAACCTTAAGACGAAACATAATCCAAACTTATGGCATAGCTCCTTCCCTTTCCACTCTTGGATAGGCTCATCGGGAACTAGCAAATTGACTATAAGGGTTCTAACATCACATAGGAACATTACAATAAAACTACTAATCCATCCTAAGGGTGACATCTAAATCTAGTATATCAATTCCTATCTAGTCACATAGCGATCATTGGAATTTCAACCAACAGCTTCTCCCTTGCTCCTTGCAACAAGAGCCCCTTTGAGTAGTCACATCTTGTAGACCACAAATTAGAGAAAAATACCTTATAGATTTAAACTCTATGGCACTACTAGAGAATGAAGAAGTAAAGTTTCCTAACGTCCTATAGCCTATCGCTCATATATGCGTCGCGACTCACACCGATGAACAAGACTCTACTAGACGTAGTTTGAGACATCCTGAAACCATTCCCAAAAACTTATGCTCTAATACCACGTTTTTCATAACCCGGGGTTATCCCCTAGAAGTAACACGGTGTAATTGACCCCAAAGGGGTCGCATACAAGCCTCATAACATACATGAACATGAAAGCATAGGAAAATAGAGCAAAATTTAAAACTTTTCTTTACAATTGAAGTCTCTTATAAAATGAAAGAGTATCTGTGATACTGTCTCAAATCATCTATAACATTAGAATTAAGACTCTTAAATACAACTTTAGGGACACGGCCCTTACAACAAGTCTAAAACATAAAAGTAAAGACAATATAGGACATATGGTTGAGCCCTTAAATACAATGAGGACTCACCAATCTTCTTCTTGTTGATCTCCTATAAACCTAGCCACGAGGATAGAATCCAATATCTCCAAAGCCTACACTTCGTAAAAATGTAGAAAGATGGGGTTAGCACAAAAAGTACTAAGTATGGAAGCCACACACAAAACAATTAAAACATGCATGAAAATGGACATTTCATTTGAAATCATGCTGCTATATGCTATTTTTGAACATTATCTTTGAAATAGTTGGAGAATGCAACCAATAAGGCAACTCACATACATTTCATTATATAATGAGAGATAACATTACAATAACAAGCATAGTCTCCAACATCAATATAATACAATTCCCAATCTTTAAAATACATAGACTCCAATCATAAGGTAATACAAAGTTAAATACCAATATCATCTCATCATTAAGTAATCATCACATGAGCAACCCCTAAGAGACACATGTGCAATGTATGGTAACTAACATGCATTTACAATGTACAACACAAGTGAAGATCACATTCATACTCATTTTATAGTAAAGCCATTACCTTAGTAACTCCTAAGAAACACTTTTGCAATGTGTGGTTAGCATCCCATAATACTAACCCCACCAAGCACCATTTTGAAGCTACCTTGGTCATGCACTTCATCTTTCGAAATCATTATATTAATAGTCACAAATAAGGAAATAGTCATGTACATTACTTGAATTATTAGGAAAGTAATTCATAACAACCACCCATTCAATATACATGCATGCATTCAAATCTCATCATAATGCAAATGAACCATACCAAGACATCCTACTAAGTCTACTTGTGCAATGTGGAAGTGAAGTCCTATACCCCCACTCCTACTAAGTAAACCCATTAAGAAGTCATAGTGTAGTTCGTGTCTTATTCATTATCTTTATTATATAAGGAAAAGTAGCCATAACCGACATAGACCATGTGAGATACATGGAATCCGATGTCGTGTAACCCCACACCGAAGAAGGTGTTCTACTTGCCTAAGGTAGAACTAAAATGTACAGCTATAAGGTGGATCCGCTAGCTAAAGGTACCTATGTGGGCACATAGTTATGGGATAGGGAGATTGCTTCTAGAAACCCGCCCTATTGCATTAGCGGAGAGGCTTCCATCTTATGAGTTCCCTTTGGATGAACCTTACTATTGCATTGGCGGGAGGACCTTTACCTCATTGTCAATATCCATTCTGTGCTAAGTATTATTTCCCAAATTATACGTCATTAGTCTTGAATTGTATTTACATGTGTGAGGGAGTGCTCTACCCTTCGTTTAATACAATTCATAAAATAGCTCATAGATTCATTAAAGGTGAGAATGTACTTTCAACTTTAGAATCATAATTAGTATGTGAGAATAACTATCACGCCAAGATCATGTGTTCTCATGAGAATGGACTTTCAATCAACACAATAGGATCAATATGGTTCTGTACATTTCATGCATAATAATGTGTAAAGGTTCATATGAGAACTATACTTTCAATTAACACCTTAGATACATCATGATCATGTTTGAGCATGGAGTGTGTGTATAATTGTCCTTGCAATGACACACCAACAATATTATCATTCTATACACTGCCCTCTCAAAGTGTTCATAAGTATATACATAATATCACAATCATGTATCATTCAGATATATTGCATTCAAGGATCATTGACCATGTAAATCAACACATCTAACATTTATCATAATAGAAAAGTATATAATCATAACTCAAATGTTTCATTCATTTGCATGTATAAGCTCATATACTCACATTGTAGGTCATGTGGGTAAAATCCTTCCACAATAGTACCTTATACAATTTAGCATGCATAATAGCTTCATTCATTTTAGCTTTTCCTCTTTAAGCCCTAGAAGACATCCTCATGCTTCAAGCATTGCTCTCCAGCAATACCTCACATGGTCATCATGCAAACCTAACTCTCAAGGTAAACTAACCACATGCTTCATTCTTGATCAATTATAGACATATAGCATCAAGTAAGCTAAATTCAATACTACTTCAACCATGATTCATCATCTAAGACCTAATCAAGTTACTTCATGTCTACAAGATTCATTTATAAGCAATCCATGTCTAGGTGATTTAATCTAAGGCATTACATGAAGGATTTCATCATTCTAGGAGGATCACATATGAACCCTCATTTAGCATCTTTTATGACATTACCGTAGAATCTTAGGTTAATCAGGAATACATGTAGAATCACACTAGCATCAAGTAACTACATCATAATTAAACACCTCCACCTTTCAAGTGGATCACCAAGTTCATATACAATATTCATCAACACATACAACCCTAGCAAATTACCTTTCAAGGCTAAGAATGAAGATTAACCCTACCTTCTAGAATTACCATTCTAGATAGAGATATATCATGATTAGACAACATAATAAACATAAACATAATCAATTGTTAAACTTCTATTATCAATCAAGTCACACCTTAGTTCACAATTTAGGAAGAAAGGGAAATCAAGGGTCCAAGGGAGATTTTCATCAAATTCCATAATTACTCCATTAATCCAATCATAAATCATCATAAATAGTCAAAATAAACCTTAATTAAACATTTGATTTTGTTTTGGAAGAAGATCCATGACTAGATTTGAAAACTCTAGAATTGGGGGATTTGAAAGCATAGTTGAAGGGGCTTCTTGGTGATAGCTAACCAAGAATGAAGAACTCCCATACCTTAGACTTAGAATCCCCTCAAATTCTTATGAAAAATCTCCCATCTTCACGCCTGAGTTGATCTCTTCCTTAGTCTTCAATGGAGGTTCTAGAGAGAAGATTCTTGGAGGGAAGGGGAGTTGGGATTTGATTTGGGGTCTTTAGATGTATAGGTTAAAGTGATTAGTTTAGGGGTCTATTAACTATTTATAGGAGGTTATTTAAATACTTAACCGACCCCCTAAGCCCTTAATTAATTAACTAACTAAATCCCAAACACCTAACTTAAACTAAAAACCAAAAATCTAGCTGCACCTATGCCCCTCCACCTACGGATAGTAGGTGGAGCTACTAAACGTGAATGGCCTCCGTGGTTTGAACCTGGGGATTCATTTTCTCGCCTGCTGTAGGTCTTGACCTACGGAGCAAGACCACAAGCCGTAGATCAATCTACTGGCCGTGAATTGCATCTGTGGTTCACCAAGGTTGGACAGTTTTGGAGGACCCCTTGGGTGGTCCTTGGAGAGTCGTACCCGGACTCTTAACCCCTAAACATGTCATTCTAAGTATGGGAGACATTTATATTAGTTTTAACCCTCACACAACACTCCAAAACTTCACTACAAGACTCTACAACACACTAGTTCAACTCACTTGTTTTCGGGCGTTATAGTCGTATCTTGACGTTTAACCCCTAAATTCCTCAACCTTCACTCAGGAAACCATTTAACAATGTTTAATCAAGTTTCCAAGTTCAAACTCTAATGTGAGGCTTTAGTTTCACCTTCTAGATTCCATCAAGCATTAGCTAGGTCTTACTAGATTTCCGGGTTGTTACACCACGGCTCGTGGTAGTGCCCGTGGTCCCTTGGTCAGTAGCCTCCTCAACTTGTCATGCCTCCCAAGAGGCCAAGGCATGACCACGAGACCTCCCACGATCTATGGTAAGGACCACGAGTTGTGGTGATGGTCGTGGTTTTGAGGTAGTGTCAAGGCTTCCCTAGCCTTGCCTCCAAGCGCCTAAGGGATCTTCACGAGCACCATCCATGACTTGTCAAGGGCACCACGGCCCATGGTCCCTTTAGCAGTAGCTCCTACAACATCCTCCAACTCCCACAAGACCAAGGCAACCCCATGAGTCTTCCCATGGCCCGTGGTCATGACCACGAGCCGTGAAGTGGCTCGTGAAGGGGAGCCTTGGCTTGGCACCTTTATAGGGAACACTGCCATGCCAACCACGGGTGGCACCACGACTCCTGGTGGCCACCACGGGTCGTGAAGTCCCTCGTGGTTATGGTAGGCAGTGGCTAGGCCTAGTTTTAGGCAGCCTTGGTCCCCTAACCATGGCCTTCACAAAAAACCCTTAGCCCTTACCCACAACCCTTGACGTCAACCCTCAAGTTTAGGCTCTAGTTCAGTTACTAATTTTCCAAGACGTTACATTATTCCCCCCTTAGGAACATTCATCCTCGAATGACACTTTAGACACTTTAAGGGATAACGAATCAAGACTAGCATCCCAACAAGCATGGCATATCAATATAATGCACAAAATCATAGGAGGAAACATCAACTCCACATCAATAAGCTCAATGAAATACAAGGAAGTAGGAACTACATCTACAAACTCATTATGCATAAAAACATCAACATTTCTCATTTTGTTGGAGGAATTTCCTTCTCCAACTCACATCTGCTCATTACATCATCATAAGGCAAATTATGCAACACTTCTCCAAGACTCATTTAAGCATATTCAACAAGTCAACTCATGAAGCATTTAAGCAACTCATTATAGGTGCACATCAATATGAGGAATATAAATCATAAAAACTCATTTTCCCCTCTAAACATAAATTTCATCAAAACGTGCATAACATAAGGAGATCATGGAAACACATAAATCACACATGACTCCAAAACATGAAACAAGCTACAAGGAACTCTTGGTCTCAAGCTTGAATAGGAATAGAAGAAAGTGATAAGGATATCGGAACTCTCAACAATCATACTATTCAACATACCATCTCCCCTTTAAAAGTAAACCCATTCTAAGGCAGACATGAAAACAACATAGGGATCTTAACAAGACATTCCCAATAATAAGGAACTATCACATACCGGTGCCTTCATCCGTAAGAGCTCCTCTGTCCTTGTTAGCTTGAAGCACATAGAAACGATTCTTCCTTGGAGCATTGGGATCCGGGTCATTAAGGGAAGCTTGTTTGGCCTCTCTTCCTTTGGCCGCAAGAGTAGGGAAATATTTCACTTTGTTATCATTTTCCCACAACCATTGCACCCATTAGTACCGGCTAGGCACTTCCCATAATGCCTTTTTCCACAAGTGGTGCAAGAGGCTTAGAAAATGGAGGTCTACCACCTTTCTCTTGGTTAACCCAAGGAGTGATTGAATAATCTTGTTTTGGAGCTCTCTTTTTGAACCTAGGTTGACCTTGCTCATCGAACCTAGACCATTTCAACTCTCTATTATTTGTGCTAAGTTTGGATTCCTCAAGAGATTGAACATACACCATAAGTCTAGAAATGTTCATGTCATCATGGAGCATTGCAGTACGACACTCTTCCTCAACTAGGTCAGATATACTCGTAACAAATCTACTCATCTCATCCCTAGGGTTTGACACCAAAGATGGGGCATACTTAGACAATTGGGTAAATTTCTAGGAGTACTCTTGGACATTCAAGTTACCTTGCCTAAGGTTGATAAACTCCTCCACCTTAACCTCCCTCTTCTCCAGGGGAAAGTATCTATCAAGGAATATTTTCTTAAACTCCTCCCATTCTATAGGACCCTTTCCAATAGGCCTATTGTTCTTTTATTGAGTAAACCAAATTTGGGCAACATCCTTCAATTGATAAGCGGCTAGTTCCGCTTTTTATATAGAAGTCACCCCCATAGGATTAACTACCTTATACACCTCATCCAAAAACTCTTGGGGATCCTCTCCCACCTTGGAACCTAGAAAAACCGGAGGATTCATCGTCACAAAGCCCCTCAACCTAGAAGCCATAGTACTCACATTGGTGAACCATGAGTCTTAACACCCCTAGTAGCTTGAGCCGTCATGGCTTGGGCTTGAGTAGTTACGGCTTGAGCCATTGTCAAAAGAGCCGACCTAACTTCTTCATTGATCATAGTCGGAGCTTCAACCGAAACTTGATTGCATTGAGGAACTTGGGGAGGAACTCCCTCATTCACAATCTTCTCTTCCACTGTTCTTGCGGTTGCCCTTCTTGTATTCATATCATATGAACGCAAGAAAAGGGTTAGGAAAAGGACATTTATAGAGCTAGACTCTATGGCACGACCTTAAGAATAATGAAAGAAGTGTAGCTTCCTAACGTCCTATAGTCTCTCACTCATAGATGTGTCGTGACTCACGCCGATGAACAAGACTCTACTAGATGTGGCTTGTGAGACATCAATCATAAAAACCATTCCCAAAACCTTATGCTCTGATACCATGTTTGTCACTACTCGGGCCCACACCCCGGATGTGACACGGTGTACAAGACTTTGAAAAGTCTCATAGAAGCCTCATAGTATGTCATTGCATAAGATCATCGAAATAATGCGTAATTTAAAACTTTTCTTTAAATCCATACAGTAAAACAACCTTTGAAATAGCGAAAGTCTATTGTCTCACATGGACATCTAAAACAACATCTTGAAACAAAAGTAGGGTCACGTCCCTTTACAATAGAAAGACTAGAACTGTCTATTACATGAAAGAAACAAACATCAATAAAGCATGTGTGCTCGAATGTATAAGGCATACCAATTGCCTTGGAAGAACTCAATCCAAGACCTTGAACTAGATGGATAGAAACTCACTTCCCGGAACCTACACTTGTAGTAAAATAAGAGAAATATGGGTTAGCATAATTAAGTACTAAGTATGACAGCCATGCAAAAACCATGCTTAAAACAAACATTTTCTTGGAAAGTCATGATATATGCCAATTTGAGAAAACTTCATGAACATAGGTAAAAGAGACATAATATACAAACATAACTAACATACATCTCATTTCTTCACATTAGAACATAATCAACCATATAAGCCTTTTCAGCACATTAAGCCTTCACCTTAAGTAACCCCAAGCCATACTTTGTGCAATGTATGAAAATCATCCCATACCACTATCCACACTAAGTACCACATCAAGGCCACTAAAAGTGAACTTATTGTTCTTCCTTTCAATCTTTACACAATACTCACACATAAGAGACATAAACATTTTATAAGACATGACAAGGAAGTAACTCATAATGCAATCCAAGTAAAGCATGCATCATAATCATTTAAGCATTTAGGTCATCATTCTTCCTTAGCTTCCTTTTGAGCACACTCTTTCATTAACATAAGAAATTAGAGAATCATACCATAATCTCTCAAAGCCTAATCGTGCAATGCACGGATGGCATCCCATACTACCACCCACACTTCATAGAACCTCTCAAGTAACTATAGTACGTATATCACATGATGGGAATAAGCATTAACCGACATAGACCATGAGAGCTAACCATGGAATCCGGTTTCGTAAAACCCCGCATCGTAAAGAGGTGGTCTACTTGCCTAAGGTAGGATCGGTAACATATAACTTAGGTGGATCCACTAGATAGACCTATGTGGGCACATAGTTATGGGATAAGGAAGTTGATAATTGAAACCTAGCCTAAACATTGGGAGAGTTTCCATCTAACCAAATCCACTCGGTGCTTAGCCTCCATTCCCATAGAGTATTTCATTACTTTAATATTAGTACACATTAGAGGGTGCCATAGGCCTATGGACCCAAAGTACATTGATTAACACATGAAAGGGTGCCATAAGCCTACCTATTCAAGGTTCATTAGTGAGGAAAGCTCATTTGAATCCTCATGAAAGGGTGCCATAGATGTACCGATTCAAGGTTTATCATTAACATTCATGGAAGGGTGTCATAAGCCTACCGATCCCAAAGTTCATTAACATCATTCATGGAAGGGTGCCATAAGCCTACGGATCCAAAGGTTCATTATTAACATGTGTGGAAGGGTGTCATTAGCCTACCGATCCAATATTCCACAATCAACCATACTTTCATTTATACAAGAAGAGAATGCATACCAATTCAAGATTTATATTACATTAAAGACCTTCACATTCTATCATCAAAATTCATGAGTGCATAATTGAGAATGACCTTTCAATAATAGCCTATTTACATTTTAAACATAATCACCATACTATCATTGAATTCACATGCATATCCTTCACATCATAATTATACCTTAACCTTCATACTATGCCTTCCAAGGCCATGGATCACATTCACCCACACACCTTGAAATACAAAAATTAAGCATGAGAACTAACATAATTTCAATAATCTAAATCTATATAACTATAAACGATTCAACATATTTCCATGATAAATCAATTCCCAATCACAAATCACAACATAGGATTTTGGGGGAAAACATGGGTTCAAGGGGAAAATCATTAAAATCATCATATATTCATCAATTCATCCATAAATCATCAAATATGAACCCTTAAAAACGTTTTGGAATCGAACCCACGCTTAGATTAAAAACCCTACTATTTGGGGAAATTTGGAACTTGAAAATCATCTTTGCAATTGGTTCCTTGAAAGAAACTAAGTCAAGGATGAAGGCTACCATACCTTTAGTAAGAATCCCCAAGAAATTTTAGGATGAAACACCTTGAATCCACAAACCCTAGCTTCAATGGCTCCTTTCTTCTTCCTTGAGTTTTAGAGAGAGAACTTTTGGGAGGGAGAAGAACTTTTGATTTGATTTTGGTTTTGGAGAATAAAGGAGTAAATGAAGTGTTTTATGACCTAAAACTATATATACAAGTGATATAAAACTATTAAAAATGACCCCACATAATAATTAATTGAAAGAAAATTACCTATTTACCCTCAACTTAGGCAGCCCACGTCAGGGACCAGATCCACTTGGACGGGTCGTGAAGGGGACCACGGCTCATGGTGGTGCCCGTGGTCCCTTGGGCAGTAGCCTCTTCAACTTGGCATGCCTCCGATGAGGCCAAGGCATGACCACGAGACCTCCTACGATCCGTGGTCAAAACCACGAGTGGTGGTGATGGTCGTGATCTTGAGGCAGTGTCAAGGCTTCCCAAGCCTTGCCTCCAAGCGCCGAAGTGATCTTCACGATCACCCACCATGCCTCGTCAAGGGCACCACGGCCCATTGTGGTCCCCGTGGTCCCTTGACCAGTAGGTCCTACAACATCCTCCAACTCCCACAAGACCAAGGCAACCCCACGAGCCTTTCCATGGCCTGTGGCCATGAGCACGAGCCATGAAGTGGCTCGTGAAGGAGAGCCTTGGCTTGGCACCTTTCTAGGGTACACTTCCATGCCAACCATGGGTGGCATCACAAATCACGGTGGCCACCACGGGTCGTGAAGACCCTCGTTGTCATGTTAGGCAGTGGCTAGGCCTAGTTTTAGGCAGCCTTGGTCCCCTACCATGGCCTTTACCCATAACCCTTAGCCCTTTCCCTCAACCATTAACGTTAACCCTCACATTTAGGCTCTAGTTCACTTACTAATTTTCTGAGTCGTTACAATCTCTTTCCTTCTGTAATACCCCGAAAACTAATAGACCAAACTCGAGCCACAAGCTAGGGTTCTATGGTGTGTCGTATGTGAAATAGTGTCGTAGATGAGACTTTATGTGTTGTGAATGAAGAGTTTAATGGTAGGGAATCAAGGTGTCCATTAGACCTAGTAGCCTAGATGACCTATAGGTGTTTGGTGGTGCATGGGAAGGGCAGCCACCAAGGCAAAAGGGAAACCCTAAGCCAAAGGGCCAAGGCTGCCCAACCTTGGCAGCCACTGCCTAAGAGTTCACGATCAGTGGTGTGGACCATGGTCCATGAAGGGGACCTTAAAGACTGCTTAGACGCTTGGGAGGCCAGTCCAAGAGGCCTAGACACTTCCCGAAGTCCACGAGGCACTTCACGAGCCGTTGGCTTGATCACGGCCCGTCAAAATGCCCATAAAGGTGCCTTAAAGTTTGAGGGTGTATTAGGGTCATGGAAGGTTGGGGGAACTACTGGAAAGTGGACCACTGGCACCACCACGGACCATAGTGACCTTCAAGGACCGTCCAAGTGGCCGAGGTGCCTGGGACGGGGCTGCCAAGTTGAGGACAATTAAGTAAAATCCTATTCGACTAGGTTTAAGTGGGGGTCGTTTTGTATGCATTTTACTAACCTATTTAGGATATTATTAGTATATACCCCTTAGTTTTAAGTCACTTTAGATTAGACTCAATTCAAAACCCCAAATCACTCTTCTCTCAAATATTTCTCACTCTAGAAAGAACCTAAAGCTTAAAGAAGATGAAGAAGAAGAAGAAGAAGAAGAAGAAGAAGAGAAGGGAAGAGGGCAGCATCCTAGGTTGATTTTTCCCCATTGATTCAAGGTTGATCAAGGTATGTGAAGCTTATTCATCCATGGGTTCTTCCACCCATGGAGACCCCATAGTTTTTCCCCCAATTGTGAATTCAAAAACCCAATTCTAGCTAGGGTTGTGATTATATTGTGGGTAGGGTATGGGTATGATTCTAATCTAGTGGATATCACCCAATTATGATTGAATTGTCTTTGTTTAGTGATATTTTGATGATTTCATGTGATTTCTATGGTAAACCATAATCTAGATTAATGAATGTGATCAAATTACCTTAAGATCTAGGTATAAAGAAGAGAATAAGGATAAAATGAAGTAAAGCTTGTGATCTTAGGTTGTTGTGTTGGCTGTAGATCTAGGACTTGAATAGATGAAAGTGATAGAATCTCTTGAACATGTATGGGTTGTCAAGTACATCCCTCCATGAGAGAAGAGTGTTAAGCAAGGCTTAACAAGTAAACCTTGGAGTGTATGCTTGGCTCCAAGTGGATATTGAAGATGAGACAGAGTATCACACAAGATAGGTTCTAGACTCCAAGGAGAATGGAGATCCACACCTAGTTGATGTGAGGACTATCCAAGTTAAAGGGGGAACTCTTACATAGTAAAGTGTGGGTTTTCCTAAATTTGGTCTCATGAGATGGGAACCTTTACATAGTTGAGTTAAGGTTCTTAGTAGAAATCTCCATATCCTATGAACTAAGAATTACTTAAGAGAGTATCTCATAGTGTTCTAAATCATAATTGAACTAAGACTCACTTACGAGAGTACCTCATAGTTTTCTAAAGTTAAGAAGATGAACTAGGTTCCAAACCAAGAAGAACTAGTAATAGGACCTAAAAGTAATACTTAGCACGATTAGTATTATGGGATGCTAAGAGTGCATTGCACAAAGTATGACTTGGGGTCATTAAAGAGGAGCCTTGAGATAGGATTGGACTAGAGTTGCCTTTCCTAGTTATAGTTGACTACAAGTGAGAGATTTCTTACTTAAGAGAGTGAATTTAATAAAGAGGCCAAAGTAGGGTGGATATGACTAGGATGACTTCAAGGGTATGCTTAGTGTGAAGGGTAGTATGGGATGCCTTTCATGCATTGCACAAGTGTGTCTTGGGGTTACTTAGAAGTGTGGTACGCTTATGTCATAGAGAAGCTTTAGAGTGGATAATGTATATAGACTATGTTAAGATGACATGAGAACCTAGTCTTGAATATGAAGGTGGACTATGTCCAAGAATGACCAAAGAGAGGTACGTAACTTTGATGGTAGTATGGGATGCTATCCTTGCATTGCACAAGTATTCTTGGAGGTGGCTTGTGAAGTAGTTCTCTTGTAGTAGGAAAGACCTAAGGTTGAAGGATGTGACCATGTAAGCCTAAGTAGAGGCTATGCCATGAACTTAATGTATCTCCTATGCTTATTAACTATGTCTTATATTGACTATGTTTATTTGATGCGTATATTGGAGACTATGAAATGGTTATGATGTTTATGTTATAATTATGTTATTGTCTCTTATGCTTATGTCTTATGTTTACTAACCGTTTGAGATGTTCTTATGATATTGTTTAGCTTTCATACTTAGTACGTTGTACTAACGCATATTGCCTACATTCTAACCAAATGTAGGGTTGGAGGCTTTAGTTGCTTTGGAGGTTAGAGTTTCAAGGATTCTAGAAGAAGTGAAGAATTGGTGAGTCCTCATAGCTTCGAGGACAATAACCACATTTCCTTTATGTCCTTATTTTCATGTTTTAGACTTTGTATGGGCTGCGTCCCAATGAATTTTATTCAATAGTTATTAGATGGTTTTAGACAAAGATGTTAGAAAAGACTTCCGCTTTTATGAAATGTTTTTGATATTACGATTTAAAGAAAGTTTTAAATTTTCCTGTATTCTCTATTATCTTATGTTATGAATGTGCTAAGGGTTTGTATACAACCCCTTCGGGGTCAAGTACGCCATGCTACGACTAGGGGGTGCTCTCGAGTCGAGACAAACTTGGTATCAGAGCATAAGGTTTTGGGATAAACTTTTAGGATTTGTCTCAAACCATGTCTAAGTAGAGTCTTATTCATGGGTGTGACTCGCGACACATTTTATGAATTGGAGGCTATTGGATGCTTAGGAAAAAGTCTCACTTCTTCATTATCTTGGTCGTTCCATAAAAGTCTAGCTCTAGTAGGTCTTTCTTCTAATGCTTGCCTAAGATTTTTCAAGTTATGGCAAATACTAGGGCTAATGCTAGGAGAGTTGAGGAAGGCGATGGGGAGCAAGAGGTTCCTCTTCAGGTTCCAAATCAAGTTCCTCCTCAAGTTCAAGATCAAGCTCCTCCTCAAGCTCCAAATGACCCTCCACTTGGGAATGCCACTCTTGAAGAGTTTAGGGCTTCTATGCAACTAGTGGCTCAAGCCTTGACGGCACAAGCTAATAAAGATGTTGTGGCTCTGGCAAACCCTATAAGAGGGATGGCTTCCTCTAGGGTGAGAGAGTTTTAAGGATGAACCCTCTGGAGTTTTATGGATCCAAAGTGGAGGAAGACCCTCTAGGTTTTATAGATGATGTGTATAAGGTGCTTGCCATCATGGGTTTGACTACGGTAGAGAAAGCGAAACTAGCCTCTTATCAATTGAGGGATGTAGGACAAATTTGGTATGAACAATGGAAAGATAGTAGGACGGTAGAAGAAGGCCAAATAGAGTGGGCAGGGTTTAAAGAGGCATTCGTTGATAGGTTCTTTCCCCTAGAATTGAGGGAACTAAAGATGCAAGAGTTCATAAATCTTAAGCAAGGGGGTTTGAGTGTGAAGGAGTATTCCCTTAGGCTCACTCAACTATCCAAGTATGCTCCAACCATAGTGGGAGATTCTAGGGCCAAGATGAACAAATTTGTTATGGGGATATCCGACTTAGTGGTCAATAAATGTCGTTTGGCAATGCTTATCCCTAGTATGAATATTTCCCGTCTCATGGTTCATGCCGAACAAATTGAGGAGCAAAAACTTAAGAAAATGAATAGGGAAGCAAAGAGAGTTAGAACCAATGATGGAAACTTTGCAAACGCTAAGTTCGATGGACAAGACAGACCTAGGACTAAACTAAGATATGCTGGCCAAGATTCTTCCAACCCCTCTAGGTTTGACAAAGAGAAGGGTAGTGGGTCTCCATTTTCCAAGTCTACTTGCTCCAAGTGTGGGAGGAGTCAGTATGGTAAGTTCTTAGTCGGCATGGATGGTTGCTATGGGTGTGGGAAGGATGGTCACAAGATGAGAGATTGCCCCGTTCTTAAGGCTAAGGGAAGGGAGGATAAGAAAGTTGCTTCTAGTGATCCGGAAGAGGGTACTCAAAAGAAGAATAGGTTTTATGCTCTCCAATCTAGAGAAGATCAAGAGTGATCTCCTCATGTCCTTTCTGGTATGTAATTCATGCTTTAGTAAATTTCTAGAGTTCTCGTCTCATTGTGACTTGCTATGATGGGCTTGAAGTTTTCTTTAAAAGGTATGATGCTTCACTGTTGCCTTATGTTATCAGTTTTGTGTTGAAGAACTTTTGTAGGCTTACTCCCAAGGGGGAGATAGTGTGCCTATTTAGCAACATTGTTGAATAAATATATGATGCCATGAATTCCTATTGTGCATATTCATGAAAATGCTTAGGTCTTGTTAGAAATAACCTACATGCTTTGTTTTGCCTCTTCTTGTAACATTGTTGAGTTGAGTTGCGTATGAGCTCCATGAGAGTATGTGGGCATGGTTAGTTGGAGAAGGTAGTTCCTCCTATGAATATGATGAGTTATGAGAGTTTCATGCATAAATGGGATGTTAGATTTAGTCCCTACTCCCTATAGTTGCATTGAGCATGTTTAGTTGAGATTGAAGTTTTCCCTCTCTTTTTGTGTGCATTTAGATATAATGCATGCATATTGGGGCTGCTAGTTTAGAGATGTGTCCTTTAAAAAGTATTTAGGAAGGTTATTGAAGGACGAATGTTCCCAAGGGGGAGGTATTGTAATACCCCAAAAACTAATAGACCAAACTCGAGCCACAAGCTAGGGTTATATGGTGTGTCGTATGTGAAATAGTGTCGTAGATGAGACTTTATATGTTGTGAATGAAGAGTTTAATGGTAGGTGAATGAAGAGCTTAATGGTAGGGAATCAAGGTGTCCATTAGACCTAGTAGCCTAGATGACCTATAGGTGTTTGGTGGTGCATGGGAAGGGCAGCCACCAAGGCAAAAGGGCAAGCCTAAGGAAGGAATATTTCAAATTATTCCTTCCTATCATATTCATTTATAAAAAACCTGCATGATAAAGAACATGACTACATATGTGCATGATGAAATAATAAAAAACTACGAAACTTTAATCTTATAAATACTTAAAAATATAGAAGTAATTGAATTAAGAAGAATAATATGGGAAAAAATATTTAATAATAACAAATTAGAAGATATATTAAACCAAGAATGGTATCAAATAGACCTCGAAAGAATAGAATGGTATGATTTAGAAATAAATTCAGATTAAAATGAACTACGAACATTTACGATATTGGACAGGAGCTATGGAAAATATAAAACTATTAGAACAATTAATGGAGGAAAATCTATATATGTACCAAAGAACCCAAGATATGTTATATCTAGAATATATCATTAATAATATTAATGAAATACTCAGATTAAAACAATTATCGGAAGAATATTACAATAAATATTATTACATTTTACCATGAATTCCGCACCCCCAAAAAATAATATTAAAGAAATATCAAGATTAATACACTTAGCAAAAGAATATTAAAATGAAAATCTTTAAAATAAATTACTCACCTACCACACTACCACTTCCATGAATCCCTCAACTACCAATTCCGCACCGAAAAATGGTATCAGAGCTATGAATGTTGAGAAATATAAGAAGAAACATATTAGTAGAAAGTTAAGAAAAATAAGAAGAAAATTAAACAATTATATCTAGAATATAAACAACTCAATATCACAAAAACTGATAATGACAAATTAGATCAATTAATAGATAATATATCTAAAATAGAGTATAAATATATTCAATATTTAAAGATACAATGAATAACGAGAATAACGAATATAGACAAAAACTAACTGAAATAATTATAGTGAAATGACAAGAA
Organism: Solanum acaule; assembly: GCA_036250505.1. NCBI lineage: Eukaryota > Viridiplantae > Streptophyta > Magnoliopsida > Solanales > Solanaceae > Solanum > Solanum acaule. The sequence continues at coordinate 26,182 of JAJOOR010015061.1, forward strand.
GTAGAACATAGGCAAAATAGACTTAACAGTAATATATTTGCAGGAATTTGCCACAAATCTATAGTAGCACAAAGAAAAACTATTTTATATCTACAAATACAAATAGAAAGTTTAGAATATAAACTACAACACAACTTATAAATGAATAAAGAAGAATACGCAATAGATGAAAAAATATATGAAAACTATGACGGATTAA